>CAUYTI010078914.1:0-15666 GCA_963575145.1 Galago senegalensis | reverse complement strand
GCAAAAGACATTCAAATCACAGTAAGTATATTCTTTTCTTATTCTTTTTTTATTTTTGATAGTTTAAGTGTGCCACAGAAGTTTAACTACAGGTTCAAGTGTGCCATGAAATAAATAAGGTTGAAAAACACTGATCTAGGCATATTTGCCATGTTTGGTTCTGCTTATATTACCATTGCATATTTCTGATTTTATTAGTAGGAATGTGGTAGACATAGACTAGACTAAGTTCGTTTTTGCTTATACTACCATTGCATATTTCTGACTTTATTCAGAGTAGGAACGCAGGTAGCGGTAGACTAGATTAAGTTCTGGCCAATGAGATGTAAGCAGAAGTGTCCCATGGCACTTCTCGAAACAAGAATAAAGCATACCTTTCTTCACTTCCTCCTTCTATGTGGAATGAAGGTCTGCTGGCCAGAGCTCCAACAACCTTTGTAGGCCAGGAAGTGATTTTCAAAATACCAACCAAGTGCTGGTGACAGAAACCTAGGAGCCCAAGTCCCCAGTGACATGATAAAAGTACTCTATTTCATACCTGTAATTCTAGCACTCTGGGAGGCCGAGGCTGGTGGATTCCTTGAGCTCACGTGTTCAAGACCAGCAAAAATCAAGATCCCATCTCTACTAAAAAATAGAAAAACTGAGGCAAGAGGATCACTTGAGCCCAAGAGTTGGAGGTTGCTGTGAGCTATGATGCTACGACACTCTACCCAGGGTGACAGCTTGGGACTCTGTCTCAAAAAAAAAAAAAAAAAACCAACTACCTTATTATCCCTAGGCTTCCAAACTCTAGACTTTGTTTAATTTTATTTTGAGACAGGGTCCCACCCTGTTACCTAGGCTAAGATGCAGTGGCATCATCATAGTTTGGTGTTACCTCAAACTCCGGGGCTCAAGCAATCCTCCTGCCTCAGCCCACCCTCACCCCTCCCCACTAGCTAGGACTACAGGCGTGCACCACCACCACGTCCAGACACACTTTTTTCTTTCTATGGTAGATATGGGGGGTGGGGGAGGAACTTGCCATGTTGCTCAAACTGGTCTCAAACTCCTGGTCTCAGGAAATCCTCCCACCCTGGCCTCCCACAGTGCCAGGACTACAGGTGTGAGCCATTGTGCCTCGCCAAAACAAACTTCTACTTTGCTTCAGCCAGTTGGTTTAGTTGTTTTCCTATTATATGGAGCTGAACCTAGTCCTAACAGGTTCATGATTAGGCATGATACTGGGTATGGTGGAGCTACTTCTTAGACATGGCAGAGGTTGGGTCTTATGACAAGCTGATGCTTCAACTGGAAGTAAAGAAATGAATGTTGTCTTCACGCTTCTTGCTGATTCACAGACACTGTCCAGGGTGCGGCAGACACAGGCTTTGATTGTTCAAATCTACTTTGCTGTTCTCATCTGCTCTAATCTCCTTTGTAGCTTTGTGTGGACATCTTTTCCTCACCAATACATTGGTCTGAGCTGAATTCAATTTTTTTTTTTGGAGACAGAGTCTCACTTTGTCACCCTTGGTAGAGTGCTGTGGCGTCATAGCTCAGAGCAACCTCAAATTGTTGGGCTCAAGCGATTCTCTTTCCTCTGCCTCCCAAGCAGCTGGGACTACAGGTGCCCACCACAATGCCTGACTATTTCTCTAGAGATGGGGTCTCACTCTTGCTCAGACTAATCTTGAACTCCTGAGCTCAGACAATTCACCCACCTCACCCTCCCAAAGTGCTGGGATTACAGGAGAGAGCCACCACGCCCGGCCCCAGAACTTGATCAATTCTTAATACCAGTTTGGCCTCGTTGCACTTTGTCCTGGAAGTAACATGTTTGCATTCTAGCTTTTATGATTTCTAACTCATGTTCTATCAATTATTTCACATGAGCTTCCACTAAACCACTAAATTGAGGAGGACAGAAATCACGTTTTACTCTCAAACCAAGACGATGGCTGACTGTTTGACCTGCCAACATCCCATGGAAGGGGCGGGGAGTTCAGACCAGGAGGTCCTGGCCCTGCAGTCCTCCGACAGCCCTCCCTTCCTCACCCATTCTTTATTCCCTTCTGTTTTTCAAATGTTTGTCAAGCACCCGTCCTGGGGCAGGAACTATGACATCCCAAGTGCTGGGGATACTAAGAGGAGCCACACAAGCTCTCGAAAACGCCAAGGCCCCCAGCCCGGGAGAGACCATTCACCACACACACTGATGGGCAAGTGAGCCCGCAGCAGTCTCCTTGACAACTGAGAGCTGATGAAAAGGACCAGTCCCTGGCACCCTCCCTTATCTATTCTTACAAGAGAAGGAAGGCATTCCAGGCCAGGTGCGGTGGCTCACCCTGTAATCCTAACACTCTGGGAGGCCGGCAGATGGAGTGCTTGAGCTCACGAGTTTGAGACCAGCCTGAGTAAGAGCAAGACTCCATCTCTACTAAAAAACTAGGCAAGAGGATTGCTTGAGCCCAAGAGTTGGAGGTGGCTGTGAACTGACACTACGGCACTCTACCCAAGGGTGACAGCTTGAGACTCTGGCTAAAAAATAATAATAAAATTAAATCAAACTAAGTTAAACTAAAAAAAGAAAAGAAGAAGAAGAAGAAAGAATGAGGGCATTCTGGGATTTCCTTTAGTGACCAGGGATTTCCACCTTGCTTTTCATAATCATCTCCTTTTGACCTCTGTGGAATAAGTGGATTTTTAATGTTTTCCTGTCCAGTATCATCCCCCAAATTTTGCTGTATCAGTTTCCTTTCTGGAAGCTTTGCTTTTACTTCCCCCCACCCAGGTTTCTCTGGAAAAGACTCCCTTTATCTTCCCCAGCCCTTAGCCAGCCCTTTTCGTCACAAGCCCTCCTTGCTCCAGGCCTTCCTCTCCTCAGCTCTGCTTGGCTACTCTCCCTGCACCACTGTCACTAGCTTTCAGAGAGGACACCCCCAAGTCTGGGCTTCTCCTGAAGGACTCAAGGTCTTAGGGTTGGAAAATGTAACCTTTAATGAAGGGCCAGGAGATGGTAGAACTGCCATTCCCCACGCCAGACCCTAACCAAAGCCCTGGGCTCCAACTAGCTAGCCCCACCTGTCTGAGCCCAACTATCCCCTTAGAGAAAACAATAGCATTTAACTGAGGCCCTTGCCCCGCCTTCACACCACACAACTCCAACCATGTTGACCTGTGCCACCCAATGAGATGGCCACTAGTCATGTGGCCACTGAGCCCTAGAAATGTGGGGCTAGTCCAAGTACAGTGAGATACACTGTGAGTATAAAATAGATACCAAATCCTTGTACCCATAAATATTTCATGAATAATGCTTATATTGATGACATGTTGAAATACCAGTATTTTGGATATACTGCATACATAAAATGCAAAAATGAATCTCACCTGCTTTTTATTCTGTTAAATGTGGTTCCAAGAACATTTTAAATTACATTTGTGATGTTCAGTGTTTCTGTGGGCCAGACCCTACACAGCTGTCTCACAAGAAGCCTGGCCCTGCTGGCCAAGGCCCGGCTCATTCAACATACACCCATGGGGAAACCCATGGGTCTGCGTTAGCCACCAGGTGACCAGAAGATCTGGGTCTACACCAGGGGTTGTTAATCTGAGGATTAATGGCAGAAGAAGCAATGAGAATTCAGGTGATCCATGAACTTGAAAAATGACCTCTTCTTATTCACCAAACTGCAACTGACATCAAGCATCTCCTTCCATGATGAAGGTAATTTGTAGGCAACAAATCATAGGAGTATTGGCTGTCCTTGTTAGTCAGCAATTGAAATCAGTTATTCTCATGACACACCACTGTTGCCTATTTTCCAAATATCACCTGGGCTCACATCACCACGCGGCTGTGGTACTTACTAGATCTGCCACTGGACCTTGTTGATGTGTGAACAAAGCAACACATATTACTCTATCATGGGTTTGTTTTTGTATTTTGGTAACTGTCTTTTAAGGTAATTTATCTCCTTTGGTGTTGGTTGGATGTTACTGCATGTATATTGAAATATTCTGAGAAGACAGGGCCCTTCTAAAGACCAGTAAGAGTCCATAGCACCAAAAAAAAAAATTTTTTTTTAAAAACACTAATTGAGAAAGTGTTTTTTCTCAATTTTCATGAGGCAGAGTGCCAACACTTCCTAAGAGAAGGGGACCCTGACCCTAAAGGGGGTTCCAGGCTTGACATGGGCTGTCCCCTTATCTGACCTCCAGCAGGACCCCCCCCCCCCAGCTGCAGAACCAGGACACCAAATCTACCCCTTCGCTCTCATTCCAGGACTTTTGGCCTATCTCTGAGGTCTACCAGCTGCAGAACCAGAGAACACCAATCTGATCCCTTCACTCTCATTCTAGGACTTTTTGCCTATCATTATTCTGAGGTCCTCTAACACACACCACTGAATTTTAAGATCTACTTGAAATTACTAAATAATATGTCGCATTAAAAATATGCTTCCTTACTTAATCTCCAAATTGAGTTTCCATCTCAAAGGGTCATCCCAGGCTGGGCCCAGAAATGAGTGGGCCTCAGGCCAAGGAGGTTCAGATCTACAGGAGTGGGCTGTACCAAGAAACCCAGAGAGTATGTCTCTACATCAAAACATTCTGCTTTGTTTTGCTTAACCCCCCTCTGCCACAGCTGAGGTTAGCCTGGTGGCAGGGTTGGAGCAGCAGCTGCTGAGACATCTAGTCCAGGGATTCTGCCCTAAGCCACCACCCCCAAACTCCCCAGCAAGGCTCCTTCACATAGCCCAAGCACCAGGGCTACACTATAAGCACAAAAACAGCCACCACTCAGTGAGCAGCTCGTGCTCAGGCATGGTCCTGCCACTCTGCCTACCCGGTCTCTCTTAATACTCTAGGCCAGGGGCATGTAAACCATAGCCCAGGATGGCCATGAATGTGACCCCATTGCAAAATCGTGAACTTACTTAAAACATTATAAGATTTTTTTGTGATTTTTTTGGAGGAACTCGATGGTGCCTTCGGTTTTACAGGGGTCTGCAGCTTCCAACATGTCATCTTCCAAGTGCAGACAGTGAAATCCACACCATGAGATGTTTGTTACATGTGCTTGTGGTGACTTGGTGAGGCAGCAACTACCAATAATATTTCAACCTACCATTACAATGGCAGGCATTTAATGTTACTTGGTAGTTGGGTGAGCATTCTTATTCGGTTATTAAGGTACTTCCACACCTTGGTAGCACCTCACACAGTAGCCCTCAGCACTTTACAGTTGGCCTCTGCCTCACCCTGCATCAGCAACTGAGATATGGAAGGGCCTAGGCCTTAATTGCAATTTTCCTGTCAAGTTTTGTAATAAAAGTAAATATAATCTTTTATCTATTATTACTTTTATAATCCCAGCATGACTTCTACAAGTATCAAAATAAAACAGAATCAAAAAAAAAGAAAGAAAGAAAAATTACAGATGAAGGAAAATTATTCACTGAAAAGTAGACAGGAGGGGCAGCCACCTATGGCTCAGTGAGAAGGGCACCAGCCCCATATACCAAAGGTGGAGGGTTCAAACCCAGCCCCAGCCAAACTGCAACAAAAAATACTCAGGTGTTGTGGTGGGCACCTGTGGTCCCAGCTACCTGGGAGGCTGCGACAAGAGGGCTCCTCAAACTTTTTAAATTGGGGGCCAGTTCACTATCCCTCAGACCATTGAAGGGTGGACTGTGGGCCCGGGACAAGTCAGCTGCTAAGCAGGACAGGCAGCAGTGGCAAAAACACCCAGCAGGCCAGATAGATGTCCTCGGCGGGCCACATGTGGCCCACAGGTCATAGTTCGAAGACCCCTGGAAGCCTAGGAGTAGGAGGTTGCTGTGAGCTGTGAAGCCAAAATAAATTAATTAATTAAATAAAACCTTTACCACCATTTTAAAAAAAGAAAAGAAAAGTGGACAGGTGACTACTCTTTTATCTAGGCAGTGAGGCATTCAACATAATTTGCAGAGAACTTGTGCAATTTTTGAAAAACTGATTTAGCCAGGTGCAGTGGCTCACACCCATAACTCTAGAAGGCTGAGGCAGGTGGATTGCTTGATCTTAGGAATTAAAGAACAGCCTGAGCAAGAGTAAGACCCCATCTTTGCTAAAAAGAGAAAAATTAGGCAGGCATGGGAGTGGACATCTGTAGTCCCGGCTACTTGAGGCCCAGAAATGAGTGGGCCTCAGGCCAAGGAGGTTCAGATCTACAGGAGTGGGCTGTACCAAGAAACCCAGAGTATATCTCTACATCAAAACATTCTGCTTTGTTTTGCTTAACCCCCCTCTGCCACAGCTGAGGTTAGCCTGGTGGCAGGGTTCGAGCAGCGGCTGCTGAGACATCTAGTCCAGGAATTCTGCCCTAAGCCGCCCTCTTGCTTGAGCCCAAGAGTTTGAAGTTGCTGTGAGCTGTAATGCCATGGCATTCTACCCAAGGTGACAAAGCTAAGCTCTGTCTAAAAAAACACACAGACACAAAAAACCCCCTATGATTTGAAAAGTCATTAAATGCAAAAACATGCTGCCAAATTCAATGCATAAAAAAGACTGTGTCTTAAGGACAAAAGAGCAGAACTGATAAAAAGTCTGCCTTCTCAACAAAAAAGGTTTTTAAAGTTATAAGTCAGATGGATTCCGTTGTAAAAGCTAGTTATATGGTAGCTTTTTTTTTTTTTTTTTGGCAGTTTTTGGCCAGGGCTGGGTTTGAACCCACCACCTTCCGGCATATGGGGCTGGTGCCCCACTCCTTTGAGCCACAGGCACCACCCCTGTGGCAGCATATTTAATAGCAAAAACATCAAATCCATTTACTGATGGTGAGTTTCTGAAGCAATGTGGGAAAGTGTGGCAGATATAATTTGCCTTGAAAAAAAAAGCAGAGGGATATTTCTAAAATCAGTTTGTCTCACCAGACTATAGCCAGGCAAACTGAGGAAACTGAAAGTCTATCAAAAGAAGTTTGGAGAGTAAAGCTGCTTGCTAATTTTCAATATTATGCTTTGGTGATGGGTGATTAACACTGATACTACAAATATGGCTCAACTTGCCCCATTTTTATAGAGGTCTTGTTTGGTTTTTTTTGGAGACAGAGTCTCATTATGTGGCCCTCAGTAGAGTGCTATGGCATCACAGCTCACAGCAACCTCAATCTCTTGGGTTTAAGCTATTCTCTTGCCTCAGCCTCCCACGTAGCTGAGACTAAAGATGCCTGCCACAACACCTGCTATTTTTTTGTTGTAGTTATCATTGTTGTTTAGCTGGCCCAGGCCAGCTTCAAACCCACCAGCCTCAGTGTATGTAGCTGGCGCCGTAACCACTGTGCTATGGGTGCGGAGCCTTCATTAGAGGTCTTTTTTTTTTTGAGACAGAGCCTCAAGCTGTCACCCTGGGTAGAGTGTGGTAGCATCACAGCTCATAGCAACCTCCAACTCCTGGGCTAAACTGAGTCTCCTGCCTCAGCCTCCCAAGTAGCTGGGACCACAGGCACCCACCACAATGCCTGGCTATTTTTTGGTTGCAGCCATCACTGTTGTTTGGCAGGCCCAGGGTGGATTAGAACCCACCACCTTAGGTGTATGTGGCTGGCGCCTTAGCCACTTGAGCCACAGGCACTGAACCTATTAGAGGTCTTAATGACAAATATAATGTCACTAAAGAAATGGCTCCTTTAGTGCCAATAAAAAACACAACTAAATCAAGATATGCATAAGAAGAAGTAAAAAATGGTTAAAATGACTTTATTTGTCTGTTGTCAACATATTTGGTGTAGTTACTGATGGTGCCCTGGTGATGGTGAGTAAAAAAGAAGGACCTGTAAAGTTTATAGATGATAATACAATTGCTGCCCCAAATTCACATTTGATAAAGTATCATCACATCAAGAAAACTGACACGTGGAAGCTTTTAAAATGGATAATGTCATGCAAATTGCCACCCAGACTGAATTTCCTAAGGGCCCAGGGACTGAATCAGCGTCAACTCTAGGAATTACTTAAAAGTATGGATGCTGACTATGGTGACATCATTTTTCTTTTCAGACATAAGATGGCTACGTCAAGGCCAAATGTTGAAAAGATTTTGGATTTGTAGCATGTTATCAAGTTGTTTATGGTCTCAAAAATCACATTTGTGCCAGAACATGGTGATGATAACTGGCTTACAGATTTAGCATTTTTTAGTAGATTTAACCACTCATTTAAATGAATTAAACATGCAGGTGAAAACAAACATCAATAAAAGGTTTCAAACCGTAACAGCTTCACCAAATGAAACTGAAATTATGGCAAAGTCAAATTAAGGCAAACAATATTATGCTTTTCATACTTTGGCTAAACACAGTCCGAAGAACAGTGAAAAAGATGCAGCCTTCCTTTTCAATTTGATATAAGAATTTGGAAACAGACGTCAAGATCTCTGGAAAAATAATCAATATTTTGGTGTGTTTGCAACTTCATTTTTAGTCGACACAAATATGTTACCTGCCAATTTTCAAATGGAATACATAGAGCCACCATCTGACATTCAACTTGAAGAATAATTTGATCATGTCTCTTTCCTGAACTTTTATAGGTCCTGTCTTCTATCCTTCTCAATCACGCCTTATTCATGTCATCACTTTGTGACAGCACCTACATTTGCGAGCAACTATTTTAAGAATGAAACACATTAAGAGTAAAATTAGAACCAAAATATCTGATGAACACCTTGAGAACTCACTGAGAATTGCAACTACTTCTATTGAGCTAGATAGTGATTGATGCATTCATTTCTCAAGTACAATGTCAAATATCCCAGTAGTTTTATGTTGCCCACTTTTTACTTTTATAATTAAAAAATCCAAAAAGAAAAAGCCAAAGACATTTATTAGATACGTACATTTTCCATGTTAGTGATCACAAACTTGGGAACTGCTTGACTATTTTTAAAGACTCTCTGGATGGGTGGGTGCATTGTTAGGATTACTATGTGAGGACTTTTTTGCTTATGTGTGGTGGCAAACATCAAAAAAAATGTACACAGACTTTTTTGTTTTGCTCATCAGCTTTCCTTAGTGTTTGCGTATTTAATGTGTGGCCCAGACAATTCTTCTTCTTCCAATGTGGCCCAGAGAAAACAATAGGTTGGTTGGTTACCCCTGATCTAGGCAAAGCAGAGGCTTATCCTAGATTAACAGATGGAGGTACTGAAGCCAAACAGCCTGCCCTAAGCCATAGAACTCCTAAGTAAAGGAACCTAGTTTGGGGGAGGAGGGGGGCAGTTTTTGGCTGGGGCTGGGCTGAACCAAGTTTTTAATCTCTGTTTAACCCCCCAGAACTATTTCCCCAAACAAGCTGTGTCCCCATTTAGCCTACAGCCAACAGCAAAATTCTTGAGCAGAAGGTAGGATCCTTTTTATAGAACTCAGCTGACACCAACTAACCAAATGTACTGTTCAAAAGATGTTTGATTCTCTCTGCGAAGTTCTAATCCAATCCTCTGCAGGCCTGGAGCCCAACAGTAGGATCGCTTTGCCTCTGTGCTCATTTCCTCCTCTGGGAAATGAAAAGCCTGAACTTCATTTCCAAGACGGCCCTGAGAATTTTCAAGGGAGAAGCTGAGGGAAGGCTTGAGACCCTTCAACCACACAGCTTTGCTGTTCTCTGATTTCTACACTGAGACTCCTGAAAAGATTTCCTGAAAGGGCTCCATGACTAAAACACCTTTGAAGGCCAGTGGACTGGCTGACTTCTAAAAGCTTGCCCAGTTCTGGAAGACACCCTAAGGAATTCTGCCAGGAAACCTCAGCCCCAAGACTCCTGGGGTCTGACAATCTCAGAGACCAGCGGTGGCCTTGCCTTGGCTTCAGCACAGCCTCAGAAGCCTCTTTCCAGTCTCCCTGGACCTTACACAACATCTAGGACATTTCTGGGAGAAATGGAATCACCAAAACCCTAAGAACACCATAGATTTTAATGGTCTACGTGGTTAAATATACACAGGCTCCTGGTTTCCAAACCTGCCAGCGCAGGAAACTCACCCGTACAGTTTGTTATCAAAGAGCTCCTCCCTAGACCAGCAGAACCAGAATTCACAGAAACAAACAGCAGCGTTTTTAACAAGATCTCACTGATTACGATGACCAGCTGTGGAACCAAAGCCAATACCCTATAACACAGTGGTTCTCAACCTTCCTAATGCCGCGATGTATTTTCATCATTACAAAGGCAACCCACAGGTTGAGAACTGTTGCGAGAAATTAACAGGGTCAGCTTCTATCTGTTCTATGAAGGCGTTAGTCAACGTTTTCCAGAATAACAAACAGAAATCACATCAGTACTCAGACTTCGCAGGGCATTCTGACACTTTCAGAAAACACTGCAGCCAAGTAAATGGCATTACTCCATTAGCCCAGGGCAACTCTCCTGCTGCAATCCGGATTCCACCACTAGATGGCAGGCACACACCAGTCATGGCCAGACAACTTGCCCTGCTTCCTCTGCAGTAAAACTGGCGCATGACCACATTCCTTACAAACTTTGCAGGACTCTTTCAAGGATAAAAAGCAGGAAAGAGAAACCATAAAGAAGGCTGAAAAGTGAGATGTCAATATTATCATGCAAGTTGGAAATTTCCAGAAAGTATATGGCAGGCTCGGCACCTGTGGCTCTCAAGTGGCTAAGGCGCCAGCCACATACACCTAAGGTGGTGGGTTCGAATCCAGCCTGGGCCTGCCAAATAATGATGGCTGCAACCAAAAAATAGCTGGGCATCGCAGCGGGCGCCGCAGAGGGTGCCGCAGCGGGCACCGCAGCGAACACCACAGTGGGCACCTGTGGTCCCAGCTACTTGGGAGGCAGAGGCAGGAGACTCACTTGAGCCCAGGAGTTGGAGGTTGCTGTGACCTGTAATGCCACAGCACTCTACCCATGGGGATAGCTTGAGGCTCCGTCTCAAAAAAAAAAAAAAAAGTTTTTAGTTGAATGCCATATAGTTAAATAATGGTGTTGTTGAGACAGCTTGCTGACCAAACTGCTGGCCCATTTTGTTTTAGGATAGTGTTCAGCTTCTATGCATGTCTAAGAATGCAGTGTTCAATTGCTTTCAGCCACTCTTTTTTGCAAACAGGTCTTTAAAAGACAGGTATTTGTCTAGTTGAGTTCTGGGGTCAGTCTCTGATTTCCCATGACCAAACACGTTGTCTAGACCAAGGGTCTTTTTTTTTTTTTTTGGAGACAGAGTCTCACTGTGTTGCCTTAGGTAGAGTGCTGTGATGTCACAGTTCACAGCAACCTCAAACTCTTGGGCTCAAGTGATTCTCTTGCCTCAGCCTCCCAAGTAGCTGAGACTACAGGCGCTAGCCACAACACCCAGCTATTTTTTTGTTATAGTTATCATTGTTCTTTGATAGCCCCAGGCTGGGTTTGAACCCGATGGCTCCAGTGTGTGTGGCTGGTGCCCTAGCCCCTGAGCTACAGGTGCTGAGCCAGACCAAGGGTCTTGAGTCCAAAGTGGAACTATTGCTGCCAAATGCTGGTTTGGGGAATCCATGGAGGTGTAACGACCCAGCTTGTTTGAATTTAGGGAACTAATTGGAAGTATTCATTGGTGATGCTTTTAATGCATATAAAGAAATCTTTCAATAGTGGTTTGGGGTTCCAGAGTCAGGATGTCCTGGTGTGGGTTTAGCCTTGTGGCTGGGCATCATGGTGGTGCTCAGATCTTACCAAGATGAACACCTGCCTGTAGATGCTCATTTAAAGTTGTACTTCAGTAGTAATTAGATGATAAGCAATTATCTATTAGTATGCAGTCTAAATGGCTTTTAGTTTATCTGAGAATGTAGGTGGGATGAAGAAGCTTGTTTGGTGTTACATTTAAACATAGTAAGAAAATCATAGGTACCACTCTTGACACCAAAAAAGAAAAAAAGAAAGAAAAAAGTAATATGTATTATTAAAGATTTTGTTTGTAACTTTATTTTTATTTTTTATTAAATCATAGCTGTGTACATTAATACTATCATGGGGTACAGTGTTGTTTCTATATACAATTTGAAATACTTTCATCCAACTGGTTAACATAGCCTTCATGTCATTTTCTTAGTTACTATGTTAAGACATTTATATTCTACATTTAGAAAGATTTACATGTACCCTTTTAGGATAAACCATAGATGTGATGCCACCAATCACCCTCCCTCCACCCATACTCCCTCCTCCCTTCCCCTCCCTTTCCCCTTATTCTTGGGCTAAAGTTGGGTTATAGTGTTCCTATGAAAGCTGTAAATTAGTTTCATAATAGGGTTGAATATATTGGATACTTTTTCTTCCATTCTTGAGATACTTTTCTAAGAAGAATGTTTTCCAGCTTTGTTTGTAATTTTTTTTTTTGAGACGTCCCCCTGGGTAGAGTGCCATGGCATCACGCTCACAGCAACCTCCAACTCCTGGGCTCAAGCGAGTCTCCTGCCTCAGCCTCTCAAGTAGCTGGGACTACAGCCACCTGCCACAACGCCTGGCCTTTTTTTTTGGTTGCAGCCATCATTGTTGTTTGGCGGGCCGGGACTGGGGAATTGAACCCGCCACCTTAGGTGTATGTGGCTGGCGCCTTAGCCGCTTGAGCCACAGGTGCTGAGCCTGTTTGTAATTTTTATTGAGCCCATGAAGTGACTTGCTTCAGTCCTTTTAGGAAGCGTTTGCCAGGGTGTCTCCCTTGGGACTGCCTCCTTAGTAATTACTACTAAAGAGAGAGACTTATCACTACACAAAGAGAATAGCCAGAGTTTGTCCCATTGAATTACATATTCCGGTTCATGCAGGGTTGCCATGGAATTTGTAAATAGATAATACCACCTTTCAGAGCAAGGACAGGGCCTTTCCCTATATTTCAGTTCACTAGTTCTTGAAATTTCTATTTTGGGCCTATGTACTACCAACCTGTTATTTTAAAACATGAATATGTGCCAAAGAGCAAAGACCCTTTGTCAGTGCCAGGCAAAACAGCTATCATTGCTCTTGGCGTGAGCAAGAGGTAGCCTGGGGCTGAGTTGTAGGTCTAAAGGGGGTGGGCATCTCCTTACCCAGGTGGCTGGGACCCTCCCTCTGGCCGTACTCCCTCTGTGCCCATCGCTGTTACCCGTCTCAGTGTCATCTCGCTCCTGTTGGTACCCCACATCACCATTCCCTCCACGGGCTGTTGGTACCCCCCATCACCATTACCTGCTGTCATCCACTTCTCCCCTGTACCCCTCGCTGTCAGCCCTCTCTTTCTCTTCTAGTGACCCCGAGGTTACTTCTCACTGTTCTCCCCCTAGCTCCCTGATAGGCACCCCTGCAGTCTCCCCTTTCCTTGGTGGGCGGTCACCCGCGCTGTCACAGCTCTTCTTTGCACTAGCAGGTTGGGGCCTGCTTGTCCCTCTGTGCCCCGCCCCCTCACGAAATGCCCTTTGTTCTGGAGGGCACGCCCCTACCGCGGTGCGGGTTACGATTGGCTGCCCTTAGTCACGTGCACTGGGCCCCGCCCTCGTGGGAACGGGCCCCGGCTGGGTCGACCGCGTGGGCTTCAGACCTGGGCGTTCGCTGGTGGCAGCATGGGGGCGAGTCCAGGCCGATGTTACCTACTTGCGCCTCCAGCGCAGGTATCTGGGGGCAGCAGGCAGGCGCAGCGGTACAGGAGGTCCCGGGGTCCATCCGGATCCCCAAGCTACCCCTGGAAGGGCAGACCCGGCCCAGGCCTGTACCCCATTAGGGCCGTGGACAGTCAGGGCGGCCTGGGTCTTCACATCTGCCCCCAGGTGTGGTTGACAACTCCAACTTATGCAAGAGCACATGTGCGCAGCTTTTGGTGAATGGTCAGGTGTTTTTGTTTTTGTTTTTTTAAACAGATGTCTGTTCTGATAAATAAGAAAAGGCCCTCTTCTTCTGGAATGGAGGGGCTGTTCCAAGATCCGTTTTCATTGGAAAAAAATTCCAGTTCCGGAGATCCCTAACTGTAGTTAGGAAGTCCTCTCTGTTAATCCTCCCCCTGTCTTATGTAGACTGTCCCTGGGGGTATGGCCCTTCAGCCGCATTCGGTTTCTCAGTGGAAAATGGACTCCCCCGTAAACGTGGCATAGATGCTTAGGCCACTACATACAACAGCCTTGTCCTTTGCTGGACTCCTCGCTGCCTCTGCTGGAAGGCCTGACACTTCTGGCTGCTCTGCCCTGGGTGGAGGGTGTGTGACTTGCTGGGCTCTTCACAGTGTATTCCCAGTTGTTTGGTGGGAGGACGTGTGAAACTTTCTAAGCACTTGGTTCTAAGTGAAGTTTCTATTGCTGCTTATGTCTTACATGTCTGAAGTCTGAGACTTTTACTGAAAGATTCTCTTGCAATATTTACTTTTTTAAAAAAGTTGATGCCTTCGGACCTAGGACTTGGGTGAAAGTTCCACTTGGCCTCAGGGGCTCAGGTGTCTCCATCAGAGGGGGGCGGGGAGAGAAAACTTGACCTTAGGGGGTTTTCACATTTATCTGCATGCCCCTTACAGATCCCAGCTCAGTCACCTGGTTGTAATTTTACTAAGCTCGGTAACTTGAAACTAGCAAAAATCATGTTTTTCAGCCTTACTCTTTTTTTTTTTTTTAATGTAGAGTCAGAGTCTCAGTTTATCACCCTTGGTAGAGTGCCATGCTGTGGTGTCACACAGCTCACAGCAACCTCCAACTCCTGGGCTTAGATTATTCTCCTGCCTCAGCCTCTGGAATAGCTAGGACTGCAGGTGCCTGCCACAATGTCTGGCTATTTTTTTGTTGCAATTTGGCCGGGGCTGGGTTTGAACTCACCACCCTCGGTATATGGGGCTGGTGCCCTAACCATTGAGCCATAGGCGCCACCCCAGCCTCACTCTTAAAAATTGTGCCCTAAGGTTCCAGGGCTGCCCTGGGCCATTCCCTCACCCCAAACACCCAAGCAAAGTTTGCTCACTAGATCAGATCAAACAAAACCTTATAACCACCCTGAGGCCAAGTGAAGGAGGACTACATAGGGCAGTGTTGGGGTGTCCATTCCCTCCCATCACCCGGCTTAGGGAGTATACATAGCCAACGTGGGGAGCCGGCCACCCCTACCCAGTGTCCTGCCTTTCGTCCCCGTTGCTTCCCACCCCTACTCATTTTCCATGCCATTCTGCACTTCTTATTTGTGTTCTTTGCTCTGGAGTTCACGCATCTGAGCCTGAGTCCTTAAAACCTGGGAAGCTGTCCTACTGGCCCAGCAGTATTCCTAAGGGTTCTGAGTCTGATGGAATCCCTCCTCAGAGGTGAGAGTTGCCCGAGAAAGGGAGCAGTTTCCCCTGAACTCCTGGAGACTGGGCAGGAGATTCCCTGGTGGGTTTCCTTGCTTCCTCTCCTGCTGATTTTGGTGGTTGCAAGGCATGGGAGCATCATCATGGAGCTGTGTACAGCAGTGTTTTAGTCACACTGTTCTGGTTACTAATTGCTTTGGATGGGTTTGAGAACTACAAGTGTTACCTTGACCCCTGAGGGCTCTTAGTTGTCCAGGGAGCAGGAGGCTGTGATGTTTTCTTTTTTTTTTTTTTTTTTTGAGACAGAGCCTCAAGCTGTCCCCCTGGGTAGAGTGCCATGGCATTACAGCTCACAGCAACCTCCAACTCCTGGGCTCAAGCGAGTCTCTTGCCTCCGCCTCCCAAGTAGCTGGG
>CAUYTI010078911.1:0-18886 GCA_963575145.1 Galago senegalensis | reverse complement strand
GGCTAAGGCGCCAGCCACGTACACCTAAGGTGGCGGGTTCGAATCCCCAGCCCGGACCCGCCAAACAACAATGACGGCTGCAACCAAAAAGTAGCCGGGCGTTGTGGCGGGCGCCTGTGGTCCCAGCTACTTGGGAGGCGGAGGCAAGAGACTCGCTGGAGCCCAGGAGTTGGAGGTTCCTGTGAGCTGTAATGCCATGGCACTCTACCCAGGGGGACAGCTTGAGGCTCTGTCTCAAAAAAAAAAAAAAAAGACCCAGCAATTCCATTCAGGTATACATATACTCAGGAGAAATCAAACCTCTATTCACACAAAAACTCAAGGTTTAAGTCAGTATTTCTCATAACACCTAAAAAGCAGAAACAGCCCAAATGTCCATCTCCTGGTAAGTTGATAAATACAGTATGGTGTGTCCATCCATACAACAGAATGCAGTGGTCCCCGACTTGTGATAGTTAGACGTAAGCTTCTGAGTTTATAATGCTGCAAAAGCAATGTGCATTCGCTAGAAACTGTATTTCAAGTACCTATACAAGTATTCTGTTTTTCACTTTCAGTGCACTATTACATGTTACATGAGATACCCAACACTTTAGTATAAAATAGGCCTTGTGTTAGATGATTTTGCCTAACTGTGCACTAGTATAAGTGATCTTAATATGTTTGAGGTAGGCTAGGCTAAGCTATGATGCATTTTCAACTTACAATATTTTCAACTTACAATGGGTTTCTCAGTATGTATTCCCAAGTTGAGGAACATCTGTATTATTCAGCCACAAAAAGGAATAAAGTACTGGGGTATGCTACAACCTGGATGAATCTTGAAAGCATTATGTATAATTACATTTATATAAACTATAAATAATATTTATGGGACATAAGTAGATTAATTGTTGCCCAGGGCCTAGAGTGGTGGACACTGGGGAGAAACGGACAGTGATTGCTAACGGGTACAGAGTTTCTTTTTGGTGTGATTATCTATAATTGATTATGGTGATAGTTGCACAACTCTGGATACACTAAAAGCATGAATTGAAAACTTTAAATGGATGAATTGTATGGTAAGTGAAATATATCTCAATAAAGCTATAATAAAATACTTCAATTTTTGTTTGTTAATTTTTTATTTTAAGACAGAATCTTACTCTGTTGCCTGGTCTACCATGCAGTGGCATCATAGCTGCTCACTGCAACCTCCAACTCCTGGGCTCAAGCGATCCTCCTGCCTCTGCCTCAGCCTCTCAAGTAGCTGGTGCTTGCTGCCATACCTGGATAATTTTTCTACTTTTTGTAGAGATGGACTATCACTCTTGCTCAGGTTGGTCTCAAACTCCTGGTCTCAAGCAATCCTCACACCTTGGCCTTCAGAGTGCTAGGATTACAGGCATGAGCCACTGTCCCCAGTGTTAATTTCTTTTCTTTCTTTTTTTTTTTTTTAGACAGAGTGTCACTTTGTCACCCTCGGTAGAGTGCTGTGGCATCATAGTTCACAGCAACCTCAAACTCTTGGGTTCATGCCATCCTTTTGCCTCAGCTCCCAAGTATCTGGGACTATAGGCCCCCACCCCAAGACCCAGCTGTTTTTTAGAGATAGGGGTCTCACTCTTGCTCAGGCTGGTCTTGAACTCATGAGCTCAGGCAATCCACTTGCCTCGGCTTCCCAAGCGCTGAGATTACAGGTGTGAGCCACGGCGCCCTGCCTAATTATTTTTTGATGGTATATTTTGTGTTGCCAAATTCTTCTGAGTCTTTGCCTAGGGTTGGTTATTTTAAAAAGTGAATAAAGGTCTTGTACAGACTAGTAAAAATTCTATTTCCATTGTATTGTTTTCTTAAGCAATTGCATTTTCTTAAGTTTATTCAGGTTGTAACACATGAAGGGTGTTTGACTTCCTTGAATTCTTAGCACACCTGCCTACTTCTGAATCGTATCCCTGTATACGTAAATACTTTTAAGAATTGTTTCTATAAGTAATTGTCTGCTTTTCCTGCCCATGTGATTCCAAGCTGAAGTCAATGAAGGAAGAGAAGATCTTTGTTTACAAACTTTTCATTGGCGTGAAAGGCACAAAAAAATGTACTTATATATCACAAGCACATTTTTGATGGGTTTTCCCAAACTAAACACACCCATATCACTAGTACCACATCAAAATATAGACCATCCTCAGCTCCCCAGAAACTCCCTAATGTTTAGAATAAAATGTCTTTTTAAATTTTATGGTAATAACCACAAAACATAAGTTTTACCACCTTAACCATTGGTAAGTGTAGAATTCAGTAGTTTTCAGTATATTTACACAATCGGGGAAAAGAGCTCCAGAAACTTTTCCTCTTACAAACTTGAAACTCTGTATCCATTAAACAACTCCCCATTCTCCCCTACCCCAACTCTGAGAACCACTATTTCTACTTTCTGTTTCTATGAAGTTAGCTACTTAGAGATCTATAAATAGAATCACAGTTTCTATTTTAATGACTGGCTTATTTTACTTGGCATGACATCATCTAAATTCATCTATGTCGTCACCAATGGCAAAAATTCCTTCTTTTTCAAGGCTGAGTAATATTCCATTTTCTGTATGTACTACATTTTGTTTATCCATGGACATTGCATTGCTTCTACCTCTTAGCTGTTGTGAATAATGCTGCTGTGGATATGGGTGTCTAAATATGAAGATGTCTTTTGATACTAAGAATAGTATCTGCTTGTTGGCATTAATGTTTGGAACGGTTCTAAAGACTTTAAATACATGATCTCATTTAATCTTCACAATAATATGAATTAGGGAGTGCTCTTATTATCACTATTTTGCTTATTAACAAGCTGAGGAACAGAGAGGTGAAGCAACTTTCCAGAAGGTCACAACAGTGTGGCTGGAATTTTCACTGAATCAGTCTGGCAACCACTGTTGCCACCTTGCTTCCTATACAACCTCTTTATTTTCTATAATAATGCTACAAAGTGCTTCCTAAGAAGCACTGCTGGTGTGTGTACTCATAAAATGTCCAGGTCACCTAATTATAGTCTCCTTTAATTTAAAACATGAGCATTCCCTCATGGAGCCTCAAATTTCTTTCAATTTTGACTCATTTACAAACTGCAATATCATAAAGCATATTTATTAAGCACCCGAACTTCTGAAGCTCCTTTTCTTGTTCTGGCCAAGCATTTCCAATATACAGTGGAAAGAAGAAACCAAAATTAGCTTCACTACTCAATTCCATAAAAGTGATTAGCAATTAGTACATACTTCAAGGAGGGAGGGGAGTAATTAGCCCTCTTGCCCTGAAAATTAATGGGTCCTTTTCATTATACCCCTCCGGGGTATTTTACCCAATAACATTCCATTTCAGATTAATATAAAAGGAAAACAGCATTATTTGAGAATACTGGCTACATAACCATTACAAACCACAAGTCTCCCAAAGATTAGCAGAGAAGGAAGACCAAGCAGAACAAGTTATTAATAATTCCGGACAAGATGAATAAAATCAGTGTCAATCATTCTACCAGAATCTAGAAACCATTATATATATATATATATATATATATATATATATATATATATATATAGAGAGAGAGAGAGAGAGCGCGAGAGACCGACACACAGAGCCTCAAGCTGTCCCCCTGGGTAGAGTGCTGTGGCATCAAAGCTCACAGCAACCTCCAACTTCAGGGCTCAAGTGAGTCTCCTGCCTCCATCTCCCAAGTAGCTGGGACCACAGGCACCTGCCACAATGCCTGGCAATTTTTTGGTTGCAGCCGTCATTGTTGTTTGGCGAGCCCAGGCTGGATTCGAACCTGTCAGCTCAGATGTATGTGGCTGGCGCGTTAGCCACTTGAGCCACAGGTGCTGAGCCAACTATAATATTTTTTTGAAGGCATGACCAAGTTTGTGTAAAGAGTTGATACCGTTCGTTCTTGATAGGTTAAAAGAGGCTTTCAGGAGTATGTAGTTACTGGGTAGTTACTATAGAGTTTAAATGTAATCCATTCATTCCAATTTTAAAATGCAAGGGTCTACATGCAAAGACATGTTCATCTCTCCATTTCTAGGGAAAATCGCATTCCCTTTTCTGAACAAAAAGCAAAAAATTATTTAAAACTTTCAAAACAGCACAGATTGACCATCAGCAACTCCAAACAAACCACTAGGGGGCAGAAGCAGACAGAAGCTGATGGAGGGATTACCGGGGAACCCAGTCACACAGGCTCTGAGTGACTTGAGAGTGACACTGCTGATAATTGCCTCCTACATGTTAAGTTGAAGTTGAATTTATTTTTTTTTTTGCTAAGACTCAGAAGCCAAGATAAAATTACCTAGTTTTCTCTTTTTGTCTGTATTATGATGCTTAAATAACTATTTCTGAGAAACGCTGACCCAGGAGCCCTGATAGCAATTACATGAATGCAAGGACAAAACTGTTTTATTTCTTTTCTCCTCCAACTCCAGTTTTCCATTACTCTTCATTGTGACAGTCATTGTGGCTGACTCTTGTCATTCCCCTCCTTATTGGACAACTTGTCTCATTCCAGAAGCAGTATCCCAACAAATCTGATTTTATAAGTCAGCCCATTGCCACACTCATTTAACCTACACCATAGTCATTTAATAACAGGCATGGAGTTCGCTTCTACCATTCCCTAACGCTGTTTTGAAATTTGGCCAGGGAAAAGTTACAAAAGATGGAAAAGGTAAGTGTCAAACATAGATAATAAGTCATGGCATTCCTGCCAATTTCTGAAATCCTTATCTCTCATAAATCCACAAAGACATATCTTTCCAGAAGACAGTTGAAAGTGGGTGATGAAGTACCCCCAAACAATCTCATTCATCATTGAAATTGTTGTCTGTCTGCTGATGAATAAAAATTGATGGTTTTTCTTTTAGCAAACTGGACTCTTAAAATGTGTCTGATCAAAGATGTGTAAAATATGAACCCTGTCTTCATGGAGCTTGCAATCAAATGGGAAGCAGATACAGAAAGGGAGACATGTCATAAATATACTATCACATTCTATATGAAATAATAGTGATTTGGACAGAATATTTCCTAGCTGATGGGAGGAGACTAGGGAAATAAGAGATATCAGAAAATTCTTTGCATCCTGGGGAAGGGAACCCTAAGTACAGTGTAAAAGGGTGAATAGAGGTGGCCAAGTAAAAAGAAAGGGTAAGAATGTCAGAGCCAAGGTAGACATTTGGAGCAAGAGGCAAGGCAAGAACAGGATGGGTATGGTGGGAGGGGGTGGGTAAATGTCATGGAAATCCTATGTTGCTGCTGTGTTCTCTGTGAGTTGTGAGAGACAGAGCACGAGTAGTCAAGGACAGACTTCTGTGGGCCTCAGATGCCAGGCTGAGGACCATTGTCTTCATCCTTTAGGCAACAAAGAACTGATTTGAGCACGGGAATTTGATCATTCTGGAAGGATTTGAGGGGCATGAGATTAGGGTCAAAGAGACCAGCTAGGAAGTGGTACAATTACCTAGAGATGCTGCAATCCTGGGCTAAGGCACTGATAGTTGGGGTGGAAAGAGAAGACATTTGGAGTTCAAATTGGCAGGGCTCAGCAATTGATTGGGTATGGGGGTCAGGTGAGCATGAAGGCAGACTCAGGGATGACTCCTGACTTTCTAGCTTGGAGGGCTGGGAGGATGCTGGCATCACCAGTGGATATGGAGAAAGTAGGAATGGCAGCAAAGTTGGGGGACAGCAGTGAGTCTAATTTGAGGTAGGTTAAGAGTTTGCGATATCTCTGACATATCTAGGTGCACATATTAGTCAGGTGGATATAAGTGTGGCTCCAGAGATTGCTTAGGCTACACTGTTAAGTCACTGGTATCAGTAAAGGTGGGTGGATGAGATTATTCCAGAGGATGAACAGAGCAGAAGTGCAAGCAGACAGGAACCTGCAGAGAACCCTAGTATTGAAGGTGCAGGTAGAAGATGTGGGTCACCAGACTGGGGCAAAGAAGGAATAGTTAGAAGCAGACATCTTGAGGTGGTAGAAAATTCTGAGAAGGACTTCAGATTACACGTTAGAAGCATTCAAAGATTCTACTCATGTCATTCAGTAGTGTTTGTGTACTTAGTACTGTGAGAGTCCCTATGGGGGCAGAGGAGACACTGAGAAATCTACCCCAGTACTCTTGCCCTCAAGGGCCTTCTAGTTGGGAAAAAAAAAAAAAGCACTGTGGTAAGAGGTCAAATGAAAGCCTAAAGAAGAGCCAAATAGCTGGGGAGGGCAAGGTGTGGACAACTCTGCGGGAGTCAGGGAGCCAAGAAGATTTCAAAGAGAAGTAGGAGGAGGCTGACCTTGAGGGCCAAATGGGCCATGGGTGGAGCATTTGCCAAGGCAAAGAAACATGATGACACAAAGGCCTACAGGGGGACAATGTAGTATCTACTGTAGAGGGGGAAGCTGCTTTACATTAAAGAAAAGAGATTGTGCTAGAGAGGTAGCTGGAAGCCAGGTCTTAAAGGGTGTAAAGCCCACCTGGGAGTCAGATCTGTCCCACATAAGGGGAAATGGAAAGTTCCTACATGAAAAGGATTTTTTTCATCAAAAAGCAGTGACCAAGTGTGTATTCTTCAAACAGGAATAAGAAGAAATGTGCTGGGCCAGTGCAGTGACTCAGGCCTGTAATCCTAGCACTCTGGGAGGCCAAGGCGGGTGGATTGCCTGAGCTCATGAGTTCGAGACCAGCCTGAGCAAGAGTGAGACCCTATTTCTAAAAAAATAGCCAGACATTGTGGTAGGCACCTGTAGTCCCAGCTACTCGGGAGTCTGAAGCAAGACAAACACTTGAGCCCAAGAGTTTGAGGCTGCTGTGAGCTATGACACCACAGCACTCTACCGAGAGCCACAAAGTGAGACTGTCTCGGAAAAATAAAGAAAGAAAAGAAAAATAAAAAGAAATGCAGTGAACCTTCAGAGACAAATCAGAGCAATGTTATATATACATATTCTCCTGAGTAAAGTATCTCAAGAATGGAGGATAAAGTATCCAATGTACTCAGTACTTCTATGAAACCAACTTATATTTACTCACACTTTCTTATGAAAGACAAAGCACAACTATCGCCCAGGATGAAGGAGGGAAATGGAGAGGAAAGGGAGGGGAGGGGGGAGGTTTGATAGAGGGAGGGTAACCTGTGGGACCACACCTATGGAGCATATTGCAAGGGTACAAGTCAAATCTGTCAAGTGTAGAACATAAATGTCTTAACACAATAATCAAGTAAATGAGGCAAAAACTATGTTGATTGGTTTGATGTAACCACGTCAGATTGTATAAAAAAATCAACACGTTGTGCCCCACTTATACATAAATGTATTCATGATCTATGTGTATATGACTTAATTTAAAGATACAATGGTAGTGTATCATTTATTTTCTAATTTTGAAATAGTCTAACAAGTTACCTTTTTATTTTATTTCCAGAAGATGTCATTTCTCTTTTTGTTGTCAAATTATCTGGTTCCTGTTACTTTCTGCCTAACCTGCAAATTAAAAAAAGAAAGAAAGAAAAAATGTTAGCGCTACCTCAGTGAATCTTAGCCAATGAGATTCTATAAACCTTATAGTTTTATAGTAGCTTTTCTTCTTCATAGAGCCTCAAAGAAACCCATATCCAGATTCCCCAGAAATCGCTAAAAATGCAAGTCCATTAGCCAAGAGAATGATAAACTGTAATATCAATTGGTGCTATATAGCAAAAGAACTTTCTAAAGCGCGATTGTGTCCTATCCCTATTTTAAATCCTTAAATCTTACAATTCAATAAAAGAAAGGCTAAAAAGTTAATGGAAAAATGGGCAAAGGGCACGAAGAGGCATTTTGAGAAAAAGAATTGCATATGGCAATAAGCGCATGAAAAATGCTTTCCTTCGCTCTTACATCTCACTAACATTTAAAGAAATTCATATAAAACAGATGAATTGCTGCTTTTCACATTTGAAAATGTTTGCTATCATCCTCTGCTGGTGAGAGCATAGGGACTCTTGTCCATGTTAATGGGAGCGTAGACATAAATTGGTGCATCTTTTGGGAAGGACAGTTCAGCGTTCACGTTCACATAGTAAATGCATACGCTCCTTGACCCAGCAATTGTACTGCTAGAAATTTCTCCTACAGATAGTCTTGCACAAGTGTTTCAAGATGTGTGTAAAAGGATACCCATTGCCAAATTTCCTTGTAGATTTTTTTTCTTTTTATAAAAAACAAAATCTAGTTCATCCAAGAAGGGGTTGGTTAGAAGAACCACATAGCTACACATCCTGGGCACCGGAAAGTCACAAAGAGTATGGTGTACATTGAGGTGTGTTGGTGTGGCTTTGTCCATGATCCACATCTTTAAAGACCTCCTACACCCTCCCTTAAAGACTCTGATTTGCTCCTGAAAATCTTGCCACCACATGAAGAACTGTTTCCTGAAAAACTGCCTGTATTAAAATAGCTGGAGAAAATTGTATTGTGCTCTATGGCAACCCCAAATACCCAGCAAATGTTTTGCAGATAGAAAAAATAAGTCAGTTGACTATGAAAACAAGTTTGTGTACTCATAAGTACTAAACATCAATTTGCAAGGGTGTACAAAACGAGAGTCTATTTTTCTTGCCCCGAACAGAAGAGACTTGATAGTGATGGACACAGTGATGGAGCGGGGTGCAAGTGAGTGATGCCTTTGAGGTAAATTCTGCTTTCTGTGTGTTTTCTTCACTGTTATGTGGGCTCATGGTTATCTTGCAGTAAAATTATTCTTAAAAATAAAGTTATAGCATAGAAAAACATTTTGAGGGCCACGTAAAGGCTAAATGTGGGGTGCTTTGATCGTGTGGAAATAACTCAGGTGAACTATACACTAAAGATGTGTGGAAAATGTCCCCCTTTATCCCTCTCGCTTGGTTTGCATACACAAAGCAAAACATTTCAGTGCCACGTATATGAAAATCAATCACTGGTTTCAAACCATAATTTGAGTAAATTGATGAGTGGGTGTGGGCCTATAATGTCAAAAATTTCCTTTATTATAGTGCACCTATGGAGTACCTTTTGTACAGGAAACATCATTACTCCGATTTTCAAAAGAAGTCAGCCCCAAATAATGGTCTGACTTTCCAAAAGCAGTTATAAGAAAGATGAGTAATTAAGTGGAAACAAAAGAAGCAAGTTACAGAACAACATAGCACAATTTCCTTTTTGAAAGGATGCATACCTGTAATACTTACGTGTTTCTGGAGAGAAAGTAAAATATACAAAAAACTGTAGCAGTGATCTTTTGGGAAGAGGAGTGGGGACAAGAAGGACTTACACAGACTGTTTAGGTTTTTACTATGTGAAAGAAGGGCTTTTATAATATAAGACAGTCTAAATAAAGAATACTTCAGTGAGTAGAGATTTAGCACAGACTAGAGAAAGGGGTTAGAGTTAGTGTTCAGGGGTTAACATAGAGCACACCGCAGGATGTGTCTGCCCACAGCCCCCAAGGCCCTGTGTGCCTCATTATAGCTCTACCAAACTGTAATACTTGCCATTCTCAAAATGCACTATGTATCCCTGAACTTCACTGTGCCTAAGTAATATTTCCTCTCCCTGGAGCACCCTTTGTAAACTCATCTATCAGAAGACTCCTCACCTTTTAAGATGTAATTCAAATGCACTCTCCTTTTGGGTGTCATTCCTGACTTCTTCAAACCTGAGACCTTCCCCAGGTGGATGTACTTCCTCTGGGATGAATGCCTGTGACTCAGTTGATGTGCTGTGAATGAATTTCCTGGGCCATGCTTGGCTGTTTGATCTTTTCCAATCTTAGAAGGTACGGTATGGGATGTGTGGAACCGGCCCCAATCACAATGCCATGGTACCTCTTCCAGCTTTTATCCATCAGAGCCAAACAACTACTTTCTGGATTCATTCCCTTAAAGCTGCTAGACCAAAAGTCAAACAATCTTAATGGCTTAATCCAGGTTAAGACTTGGGAAGATGGGTCTCTGACTACTTTGGGTTTTATCTACTTTATTTTACTTGGCAAGATAAGCTCATTCTTTAGCTCTTGCTTCTTCTGGGTTACATTGGCCAATGTACAGTTAGTGTTAGAGTCACAATAAAACTCTTTGTGTTGTTGGATTTTTAGAGATAAGGCCTTCCTGTGTCACAGAGGCTGGAGTTCAGTGGCACCATCATAGCTCATTGCAGCCTCTAACTCCTGGGCTCAAATTATTCTCCCACCTTAGCCTTCCGAGTAGCTGAGGCTACAGGCATGTGCCACCATCCCTGGATAATTTTTTGTAGAGACAAGGTATCACTATGTTGTCCAGGCTGGTCTCAAGCTTCTGGCCTCAAGCAATCCTCTTGGCTTGGCCTCTCAAAGTGCTGGGATTAAAGGCATGAGCCAGTGCTCCTGGCCAGTGAAAACTCTTATCTGAACTTGGCAAGTTTATTTAGCCTTAGTTTCAATTTTTCTAACGAGAGGAGAAAAATCATATATAGAAAAAAGTTCCTGTAACATATGCATAAGTCTGTTTTGTTCCTCACACACAAGGTTAAAGGATCACAAAGAGAACTACAAGAAATATTCATTGGAAAAATATGTGAGAGTAGCCAGTGAAATTCCAAACAAGAAAAATGATATGAGGAAACTAAACCTAGCTGGAAATTAAAATATACAGTGACGTCTCAATAATTGGAAAAGTTACTTGAATAAAGAATGAGGCCAATGGAAGAGAACTGAAAGTCCAGAAAGTTACTACATGATAAAAAATATTACCTCTAAGTTTCCTCTATAATAGGAATTAGAATTAACACTTGTAGGAATGCGGCTGGGTGCGGTGACTCACACCTGTAACCCTAGCACTCTGGGAGGCCGAGGCCAGTGGATTGCTTGAGCTTATGAGTTCAAGACCAGTCTGAGCAAGAGCAAGACCCTGTCTCTACTAAAAATAGAAAAACTAGCTCAGTGCTATGGCAGGTGCCTGTAGTCCCAGCTATTCGGAAGGCCGAGGCAAGAAGGTTGCTTAAGGCCAAGAGTATGAGTTTGCTGTGAGCTGTGATGCCACAGCCCCTCTACCCAGGGTGACAGAGTGAGACTCTGTCTCATAAAAATAAAAAAAAATTGTAGAAATGTAGTAGACGATAATGATAAACACACCCAGCTGAGAGGTATACAATATTTCATCAGTTTAGAAAAGTACATTTTTGCACATATTAACATCTTTGAACTTGGGATTTAATATCTATGAATTCAGGCTGGGCACCTGTAGCTCAGTGGTTAGGGTGCTGGCCACATGCTCTAGGGCTGGTGTGTTTGAACCCAGCCTGGGCCTGCTAAACAAACAAAGAAACAACAAAAAAAATAGCCAGGCGTTGTGGTGGGCACCTTAGTCCCAGCTACTAGGAAGGCTGAGGCAAGAGAATTGCTTGAGCCCAGGAGTTTGAGGTTGCTGTGAGCTGTGATGGCACGGCACTCTACCAAGGGTGACAAAGTGAAACTCTGTCTCAATTTAAAAAAAAAAAACATATTTAAAAAAAAATCTCTGAATTCAATGGTGCTTCATAATGAACTGTAAGTTCTATATCTAAAAGGAGTTCTTTCAGTATATATAAAAAGTTAAGTGATAAGAAAATAACATCCCTAAACCAGTAGGCTCAAGAGGGCTTTGGACTATTGGATTGTTATCTAAAAAACAATGTTTGGATCCATACCTCGTACTGTACAACTATACACTAAAACAAGCTCTATATGAACCAGAGATTTAAGTGTAGAAAAGAAAAAGAAACCATAAAAGCATTCAAAGAAATGTGGGTGAATAGGTAAAGAGCACTAAACAGACAATTTTCATTCACAAAACTAACATAAATGGCTTGTAAGACATGTAAAAATACCCCATCTCAATCATAATTACAGTGATGCTAAAGAAAATTACACTGAAGTATTATTTTCTCACCTCTCAGGATGACAAAAATCTCAATGTGTAACAACACATTCTGTTGGAGAGCTTGTGGGCAGCAGGTATTCTCATATATTACAGGTGGAAATGCAAATGTTATAACCCATATCAAGGTCAAGTTGACACTATCTATCAGCATTACAAATGTGTTTGTCTTTTGAACTTATTCTACAGATGCACTGGCGCATGTAAGAAGTGACACATTCATGAATATTCAGCAAAGCAGTGTTCGTAATCGCAAAAGACTGGACACATCCCAAATGTTTGTTAATAGGGGACTGGTTAAATAAATGTTGCCATATCCACACAATGGAATATCATAAAGTTGCTGAAAGATGATGAAGGCACTCTTCTCTATGTACTGAAATGGAAAAACACGCAAACACTAGTAGGGCAATAGAGAAAGGGGTAGATGAAGACAGAGGTAGCGGGCATATGATACACCTTAATTTATGTCTTTCCATATCACTTTAACTTTGGACTATTAAGAATGCATGTCCTTTTCAAAAAACATAAATACAATGTACGATATTTACTAGAGAAATCTAAGTTAAATGTGTTTCATTGTATTAACAAACAATTAACAAACTTTGCCTTCTGATTAGACTCTACTGTAATCCTTTGCTTGCTGTAAGGACTCTATCATATATCTAATGAAGATGTAATTGTTTGTTTTTTTTTTTTTGAGACGGAGCCTCAAGCTATCCCCCTGGGTAGAGTGCCATGGCATCACAGCTCATAGCAACCCCCAACTCCTGGGCTCAAGAGAGTCTCCTGCCTCTGCCTCCCAAGTAGCTGGGACTACAGGCATCTGCCACAACGCCTGGCCATTTTTTTTTTTTTTTTGGTTGCAGCCATCGTTGTTGTTTGGTGGGCCCGGGCTGGGGATTCGAACCCACCACCTTAGGTGTATGTGGCTGGTGCCTTAGCCGCTTGAGCCACAGGCGCTGAACCTGAAGATGTAATTGTTAACAGAAGTCTAAAGAATACTACTAGTTATGAGGCCTGGCAATTAAGTTCACAAACTCATCCTAGAAAAAGTGCTACATACCTACCTCATTGCTGAATATTAATTACTATAGTGACCTTTGAAGTACTCTCCTTGGGAAGCCATGCACCAAGACCAGCACCAAGCCCACCCTTTAAAGCAATTTTGGAACACTTTCTGGAATGTCCATGAGAACTGTCATTGTATTTATTACCCTTGATGCCCTGAATGTCATCAAAATGTCTTCTTTTCAATATTTTCTTCATCTCCAGGTAGAGAAAAAAGTCACTGGGCCCAAATCAGGTGAGTAGGGAAGGTGTTCCAATATGGTTATTTGTTTACTGGCTAAAATCACCCTCACAGACAATGCCATTTGAGTGCTTTGCTTTTGTGCTTCGCCAAGCTCCCTCAGGACCATTTTTGCACACATCTTTCTTATGCTGAGATTTTCAGATAAGATTTTCCCAAATGTTTTTCTATGGATGTTTACTTGGTCTGAAATGCTTCTCACAATCAGGCAATGATTTTGATACACGATTCAATGAATTTTTGCACTGTTTTCATCAGTTCTGTTTGTTACTGGCCAGCCTGGCCTCTCTTCATCAGTGACACTTTCTCTCCTCTTAGACAGATGTTTAATCCATTTGCACACTGCCATTTTCTTCATGGCATTATCCTCAGACACTTGGACTAGTATGTCCCTGATTTCACTTACACTCTTGCCAAGTTTAACAAGAAATTTAGTGTTTGTTCGTTCCTCTAATTCAAGCTCTGACATTCTTGTGATGGCACAAAAAAAAAAACATGCAACAATGATAATGAATGCCACTCATCAAGACACCACTACATGTCGACACAAACACAGCTGTGAGATGCTGATATACCAAGGTTATAAAACCTTACCAAGTTGTTTCTACAGTGCTGCCAACATAAGCACATGGTGACAAGCTCATGAACTTAATTTTCAGCCCTTTATATACTTATGAGGTTCATGGATTAGAAAAAAAAGGTATACATAGGTAATAGTTATTATACCACATATATTTACATCAATTACTCGAGAATCCATATGGTAGAGGATGTTTGGGCATTTTATGAGTAAATAAAACCATTATCCATGGCTTCAAGAAAATGATGACATTTCATGATCAAAATGTGATTTGGTACATCAACTCCTAATGAGAACTCAGAAGATTTTCTAACTAAGATTAAACCATTAAACATCATGATTGTTAGGGAAACATGTCTTGGAATCTTATACAGGTTTTGTGGCCATGAGACTGATTTTTATCCTCCACCAACCCCAGAAGTTTTTGCTGTAGTGTAGATCAGAGGAGCATCATGATTCAAGCTTTCCTTTTCACAACTCCATTAACATGTTCTTCTTTATCTCTAGCACTTGGGTTTGCTCTATCCTCTCTGTGTGTTTTTGCTAGTATCTCCCTCCCCCCACCTTTTTGATGCTGTTCAGTCACCTAGAAAGATGCACTGTGGCATTCACAGCCAATGATTGGCCTCAGGTTTTCCTCATTATTTTGCCATAGAGTCAGCATTGAAATTGATGGGACACCAAGTGCAATCACATGAAATTGATTGACATTTGGGTCCTATTGATTAACCTGCCAAATCTAAGACAAGAAGAATAGCTATGCTGGATGGCAAAAAGGCAGTGACTGCACAGGCTTCAGTTGTCACTTGTGGTTGGATGAAATAGCATCTGCCATTGATCCAGTCCAGAAAGTATGAAGGAGAGACCTTTACATAAAAGCATACCAGAGGAGGGAAAATGTTCATTCTTGCTCACTAACGTGGCCTCTTAAACTTACCTTTAATTTAGTCATTCATTAATTCTCTCTTTTTTAACCTAAAAAATTGTTTGAGGACTGAGGACTTCTGGGACCACGGTGGACTGAGTTACTACAGATGATCTTCCCATTATAAACACAAACTCATGCTGGCTGAAAAACATTCATGATAAGTCTTAAATATACAATATAATTTAGTTCAAAATAAAGGAAAGGGAATATCTGCAAGTATAAAACTAAGAGAGAATCAAAAGCGAGGCCCAGGGTTCAGAGTGGGGATAGGGTGCAGCATCAGACCCATATGTAGGTCTGCATGGTCAGGTGTTGGGACTTAATGCCTATATAGCAACAAAAGATGAAGCTTTGGGTCCATGAATAACAATGAGTTGGAATTTATTTTATTTTCTTCTATAAATCCATGAATCCAGAAGAGCTGTCCCTTCAGTGAAAGTGATTGGTCTGAGGAATTAACAAGAGAGGTTGTCATTACCCATAACTCTAGATGTATTAAAAAATTCCTGTAAGGAAATGAAGCCCCCAGGCATGTGCCACAGTGGTGTGGAATATGCATTTTCACTATGCATATGGTATGAGAATAAGAAAAATTAATATAAAGACTAGCTTCAGACAGACAAACTGAGCCACCTGACAGGAAAATGGAAAAACATTGTGGAAGGATTCTACAAACCAGTACACACGGGATGTCAGAAATGTGGTTTAAAAAATACTAGCCAAAAAATTTCTTATGTTCCACTGAGAGGTGAGGTCTATGTCCCCTCCACTTAAATTCAGGCAGGTTTGTGACTGCTTTAATCAACAGAATATAGCAGAAGTGGTGTTATATTATCTGAAGCTAGGTCTTGAGACTTCTTGAAATTGACTACCTTGATTGCTGAAACATTCATGCTGAAGCCCTAAATTTCCATGTAAGGAATTGTCACCATCCTGAGACTGCCATACCAGAGAGTCCATGTGTAGTCAAGTCTTCCTTGAATTTCTGACCCACGAAATCATGAGTGATATAAAATAATAATTTTAAGCCTCTACATTTTGGGAAAATTTGTTTGTAGCAATAGATAATTAGAACAAGGAGGGGGGAATCTTTGCCAAAGACATGCTCACTAAAACAAATTATAAACATGGAAAGAAGTGATCTTCAACGAGAGTGAAATCTACAGAAAATATATAGAACAATACTGAGAACTGGAGACATGGAACCATCTGAATGAGACTATAGGTGAGGTATGTTAAAAATGATTAAAGAAGTTTGAAAACATACTCTGCTAATGAAACTGTGGTGACTCAGACACATCTAGTGTTGTTGGTATGAACACAAATGGTCTAACCCTTATGGAGAACAATTGATTTATATCAATCAAAATTACAAATGAATTACATGACCCAGCAATCTGACTCTGTGACTCCATTCCACAGATACACATGAAAACACATAAAATAACACAAATATAAGTTATTTACTATACTATTTCTGAAAACAACTCAAGTGTCTATTAACAGGGTATTGGTTAAACTATCTTGGGCATATCCACACAGTGGAATACTATCCCATTATAAAAGGAATGAAGTCACGAGTTCATTTGAGAAAAGTGGTACATGATACCCTTTCTATAATATATGATACTACTTTATGGTAAGAAAGAAAGAAAATCAGAATATAGATTAAAAATCTTTCAGAAGCAATGAGAAGGTACATAGAAAAACTAATAAATGAGATTACTTATGGGGGAGGTGTTTTGATTTTTTAAAGCCATATAAACAAAATTTTAAAATAAGACATTTTAAAATAATAAAGGAATGAAAACCATAATAAAAGTTTTAAAATAAAACATTTTAAAATAATAAAGGACTCAAAACCATAATAAAAGAAAAAAGACCAAAAAAGAAAAGAATATGAAAAAGGGAAATGAGAAAGAATCATTAGAATTAAAAACTGAATGGCTAAGTTAGACACAGCTGAGACCAAGTCTGAGAAAATTACTCATAATTCAGCAGGAAGAAGTGAAGAGGTTACAAATACGACAAAGAAATTAAGAAACATGGAGGCAAAAACTAGAAGGTCCAACATACATCCAATAAGAGGTCAGAAGGAGAGATTAGAGAGAATGGGGTAGAAACAATATTTGAAGAAATAATGGATGAGATTTTTCCATAATTGAAAAAAACAATTAATCATCAGTTCCAAAAATAGTAAATAAGAATATATTCTAATATAGAAACATTTCAATGAAACTAAATGATGCCAGAAATAAATAGAAAATTTTAAAGTAAGCAGAGAAAAATCATTAAGGAAGAAAAATTAGACTAAAATTATACTTAGCAGCTGCAGCAGCAACAATAATGCCAGAAGACAATTGAATACTGTCTTTAACTGTCAACCTCCTCAGCTAGAATTGCATTCAAGATTAAGGCAAAACAGACACTCTTAGAAAAATAAATAATGGCAGAATTAACCAATCATAGACCTTCCCTGAAAAAATACTAAAAGATATACTTCAGTAAGAAGGAAATACTACCCAGAAGGAAGAGGTGGAATGCAAGGGGCATTGTGACTTAAGTCATTGCTCAACATGGAGTTAACATCTCAATAAACATTTACTATAAAAACAATAACAAGGAGGGTGTATAATAGGAGGTTAAAAATAAGGGGCAGGAGGGGGGAGGGGAGAGGACAATTGGCAGAAGGAGGGAGGTCATGAGGTGGGATTTCACCTAATGTGCACATAGTGAGGGTGTTATAACACACCCCCTGGGTGAGGGACTTTTTTACAGCTGGAACTTGACCTTGGAAGTGAGAACAATGTAACCTAAAAATTTGTACCCTCATATTATTTTGAAAGAAAAAAGAAAAAAAAAGATTAAAAAATAAGGGGCAACCAAATATGAGGGAACTTTAAAAATTTCATGGAAAATTAAAGAAAAATTAAAAATATAAACTTTATTTTCCAACATAACCTCTATAAAATCCAAGACACTTTTGTAAGCAATGACACTAGCCATTTTGTCCATCCTTAAACAATTGAGGGTCCTGAGAATTTAACCATGTCAATGCACTCTTTTTTACATTATTAACTGAAGAAAAATGCTTATCCATTAAATATTTTTCTAAGATGAGGAAACCAAAAGAAGTCAAAAGGACCCAAATCTGATCTATAGGTAAATGCCTAACGGTTTCCATTAAAACTCTCATAAAATTATCCTTGTTTGATGAGAAGAATGAGCAGGAGCATTGTTAAGATGGAGAAGGATCCTCTGGTGAAGCTTTCATGGGTGTCCTTTTGCTAAAACATAGGTAAACTTTCTCAAAACACTGTTACAATGTGCATATGGTATTGTTCTTTGTCTAGAAAGCCAATAAGCAAAATATCTCCGGTATTCAAAAAAAAAACTGTTGCCATGACCTTTGTTCTTGATTGGAATGCTTTTGCTTTGACTGGACCATTTTCATTTCTTGGTATCCATTGCTTTGATTATGCTTTGTCTTCAAGGTCATACTGGTAAATCCATGTGTCATCTCTGGCTACAATTCTTTGAAGAAATACTACAGGATCTTGATCCCACTTGATAACATTTCCACTGAAATCTCTGCTTTGATCTGCAGGTGATCTGAGTGCAATGGTTTAAGCACCCATTAAGTAGAAAGTTTGCTCAACTTTAATTTTGCAGTTAGTATTGTGGAAGCTGGTCCAATTGAGATGCCTACCATGTTGGCTATTGTTTCTATTGTTAACCTTTGGTCCTCTTCACTTGGGGCAAAACAGGTTTTTTTTCCGCTCAAAAATTGATATGGATACTCTACGGACTACCTTCAATATCATCATCCTTTCTTATAACAAAATATCCATTTGAAACTGTTAATTTCTTTGGGACATTGTCCCCATATACTTTTTGTAAGTTATTAATGATCTCACTAGTCTTCTACCCAAGGTTCACCATAAATTTGATGTTTGTTTTTGCTTCAATATTAGCAGATTTCGTGTTACTCTTTTTTTTTTTTTTTTGAGACAGAGCCTCAAGCTCTCACCCTGGGTAGAGTGCTATGGCATCACAGCTCACAGCAACCTCCAACTCCTGGGCTCAAGCGAGTCTCCTGCCTCAGCCTCCCAAGTAGCTGGGACCA
>CAUYTI010078902.1:0-13448 GCA_963575145.1 Galago senegalensis | reverse complement strand
CGCCCAGGAGGAGCTACTGCAGACAGATCTGTGTTTGGCTCTGAGGAGGGAGAGAGGTCATCAGAGAGCCATGGGGGAGCAGTCTCCATTATTTTTAAAAATAAAAATTGCATTGGATACTTTTCCTTCCATTCTTGAGATGCTTTGCTAAGAAGAATGCCAGCATTTTAATATGACTTGACCCCTGATAGTATCTGCTTTTTCTTTGTAGTTTTTCTTTCTTGGTTAATGCATTAAAATAAATAGTATGGACTTTTAATTAGTTGGATTGATTCAAGGTACTCTACTTTTTTGTTCCCTGAAATGCTAGGTTCATTATAAAGGTCAACCAGGAAGAGCTACTGCCTTAAGTGTAACTCCTGAAATGGAGAGAGTAAAGAAGAATCAGGAAAATATTAGCTCGGCAAGTCATTTCTCTCGTTTTGGATAATCACAAAGGATGTATCCTTTATATCAGCTGGCAGTCTGGGTTTTCTTGTGAAAATAAAATTTATTGTCAAGAAATAATCTGTGATCTTTCCTGTAAGTCCATGTGTAATTTAAGATGACTTTCAAAACCTGCCACTGTGTAAGTTCATGCCATCCTTGATTAGATCAGTATTTTCCGGATGTGATGGACAGTTACAGTCAAAGCCTAATTATAAATCATATTATGTTCATTTAAACAGTGATTCTTGTTGTTGTAGCCAGTGTCTCTGAAGGTGGTAAAGTCTTTCCTGCATGAATTAGATAATTACTGTTTTACTGATATATTTTGTTGAATGTGGATTGTCAAATGCTCTTTGTAAAACGAAATAGGAAGTTAGTTAGTCATTGCTTCCAAGTAAGGCTATAGAGGGAAAAAGATCCTTAAATACATTTCATGTAGAATTTAGTTACTCATTCAGGTCCCAGAGTGCATTTTGGTGTCTCATTTGGACAGTACGAGGTCAGACAATTAAGTTTGCAAACTCATCCTCAAAGAAGTGTTACATACCTCATCGCTGAATATCACTGCAGTCACCTTTCAGGTCCCCCCCTTGGGGAGCTGTGCACGGATGCCAGTGCTTAGTCCACCCTGCAAAACAATTTTGGAGCTCATTTTATGGAATGGACACCAGAGCCGTTATTGTAGGTGGCTAGACAATTAAGTTCATGAACTCATTCTAGAAAAAGTGTTAACATACCTCATACCTCCCCCTTGGGAAGCTATGCCCTGGCACAGGGACCTAGTCGACCCATCAAAGCACTTTTTCTAGTTTGAGGTCGAGAACTTAATTATCTGACCTTGTAAGCTTCCTGTTAGTGAATATCAGGGCTTCAGTTCTGAATCGCATTGAACCAGAAGCACAAAATGATATTTCAATGGTAGGGTACCACCAGATCCTTCTTCTCATGGCTGAAATATACAAAGAAACAGCAGGGTCCGGTGTGCTCATGGCATCAGTTCACTATTAACCTGGATGACTAACAGCGTGGTCGTCCACTAGTGGTATCCAGATCTTACGTGTAATCAGGTTTACAAATGGCATTGTTTTGGTGGTCAGTTGTCAAGAGCACACATCCTGTTCTTAGCACTCCTTTATGAAGAATTGTGAGCTGGACCTTAGCATTTAGGTTTCACCATTTACAGCTCTCTGGTGGCACATCTTTCCAGGGACAGTGAACATATTTAACATAAATTACCCTTAAGCTCTGGCTGCTTAGAAGAAAAACTCTTCATTATTTTTTCTTCTTTAAATATGGAAAAAAATGAAATAGAAGGTAGCCTGGTAATGCGTTTTTTAATACTCTTATGACAGGAAACAGGGAAGTTTAGAAACAAAATAAATTGGAGTTCTATTTACTTTGGAACTTTCTCCATTTAACTGACATTTCATAACCAGTTTTACTGACTACCTCCTGGTGACCGTTGATCCCTCACAAATTTGTTTTTAGTTGATTGATTTAGGGCCTTTTGTTAATCACCTTTGAAGGAGATCGTTGAGAGTAACATCGTAGGTCACTCCTGTAGAACAAAATGTAATTCATTAAGAAAGTTACCTGGGAAATAGTTTTGAGGATGCTGGCTATGTTTCACTGTTTTGGTAAATCTTAAAAACGTTATGTAATTTTTTATTATTTATTTTATTAGGTAATATCTTGTTGTAAGTGTGTCCATTTACTTTGCAGGTAAAATATACCCAGAGCCATAAACAGATGAAAGGTAGACCGAGTCTGATTCTAGATACACCTGCCCTGAGATGCGTCAAAGAAGCACAAAATCATATTTCCATGGTAGGGCACAAGCAGATCCTCCTCCTCATGACTAAAACATACTAAGAGGCATCAGGACCTGTGCACCGATGCATCAGTTCACGGTTAATCCAGATAACTAACAAAGCATGGAAATGTGGTTGGCTCATCCTCATGTTTTGGGGGTGGGGGGAGCTTTCTAATCACACTGAAATGTAATAGAAATAGTCTAATAAAATAATTTTTCTCAGTGACTTTTTTGGGTGTGTTTTTATTTCCAGTGTGACTACTATAAATGCATTGTGTGGAAGACATTTGTCTGAGCTTCTTTCCAATTAATTGTAATATGGAGTTTGGTCTGTTTGCATGTCTTAAAGAATATGGAAAAAGTATGTTTTTAAAAGCTGTTTCTCGAGATATAATTTACCATAAAGTTTACCTTTGAAAGTATCCAATCCAGTGGTTTTTAGGATAATGTGCAGAGTTGTAGGATCATAACCCTGACCTAATTTCAGACAACAAAAAAAGCATATTTTGAAGTATATGAATTGTAATTTCTCTTGATAAAATTTTAAAGCATAGCATTTTCTTGAATGATTATGTGGAAATATCAGTTTATTGAAGGTGAAGGGATAGAAAATTAAATTTGTATTACTGATATTACTGAAATTTAAATTTGTAGTACTGGTATTACTTTAGTGTATTTTAGGAAGTAAGGATTTAAAAATATCTTTCTTTTACATCTTATCGATACACAGTTTTGTATATGACTTAAAAGAGATGCTAACCATGATGATTTAAAAAATTGTACAAGTATCAGTGCTTGATTTCTGACGCTAAGAAGCTGACATTTCAGATCTTATATTTGGAATAGTCGGAAGGATACCTACGTGAAGAACAGAATCTAGATGCAGTCAGGACCGTGACACTGTCGTTTTATGACAGTTTCGTGGGCTGCATACCAAACAATCAGCACATTTCAGTGTGAGTTAATCTGGGTTTTCCTTTTTCAGGTAAAATACCACGAAGATTTTGAAAAGACAAAGGGGAGGGGCTTCACCCCTGTGGTGGACGATCCTGTGACAGAGCGAGTGAGGAAGAACACGCAGGTCGTCAGCGACGCGGCCTACAAAGGCGTCCATCCCCACATCGTGGAGATGGACCGGAGACCTGGCATCATTGTTGGTAAGCTGGCGCCCCTGCTCCAGGGCTGTGCACAGTCCAAAAGATGGTGTTGGCTTTAGCTTTAGAATTAGCCTCCTTATCCATCTGATTTCTCATCCCATGTTTGATGCAGTGGCCCAGTTTAAAATGGACCACAGGTAAAGTGTTATTCTGGTGCCCTATGGAATGGGATTCACCAGGTATCATCTCAGACTCTATTATGGGATGTTCTCTGTCTTAAATAGCTTTCTGGTGTTAAGAGTGTTTCTGGCCAGGCATGGTGGCTCACCCCTGTAGTCCTAGTCCTCTGGGAGGCCAAGGCAGGTGGATTGTCTGAGGTCATGATTTCAAGGCCAGCCTGAGCAAGAGTGAGACCCTGTTTCTACCAAAAAATAGAAAAAACTAGCCAGGTGTTATGGTGCCTGTAGTCCCAGCTACTTGGGAGACTGAGGCAAGAGGAGCCCAAGAGTTTGAGTGGCAACAGAGTGACATTCTGTCTCAAAAAAGAAGGTTCCTAGTTGTTGAACAAAGAAGCAGTCCAGACACGGGGGATGCCAAAGGTTGAATGATTATTTTGTCTTCTGGTAACATGTGTTCTTAATCAGTGTGTCATCCTGTAGATACCACGTGCTTGAGTGACAGAAATAACTACATCCCATTTAGGTCCTTTCATCGCAACGTCGTTGTGCTAGGAAGACTTGGATGGTATCCCATAATGCCAATAGCTCGTATTTCTTGAATATTACTTTTGAATCGAGGTAACTGGGGGCCATCTGAGAGTCTCATAATTAAGAGAGCAACTTTCTCTTCCTGCTATCTCATTCTTACGTTGGTCGGGGGAAATCCTAGGAGGATATTTGTTGAATGATGGCTAAGATACCAGCAGAGATCATACTGGAGTGGAGGGCTAGGAAGGAAAGTTGTTAGTTTTTCAACAAATGTCAACAAGGCAAGGCAATTAGTCTCTGAATTACGTGGTCTAATTAGGTAGCGTAAAGAATTTTTTTGATCACTGTAGGATATGCCTCTCAGTAATCTCCATGTTAGATTGTCTTCATCTTTAAAAATACGAGCTTCTTTTCTAGTATCTGCGAAAGTCCATTCAGAGGTGAGTTAGCAGGGGAAAGCATATATTTGACAGGGTAATATCTTAGTACAAAACAAGGCTACCAAAGTCAGGGCACTAAGTGACTTGGCAATTATACTAAAGTGACTCTGAAAGTATTTTCCATGGAAGGATTCCAAACATAATTTGTAGGCAATCCATAGCTTTGTTGATCTTGCCCAAGTTGATTACTTAAAAGGGTCACATTAAGTTGGATGGATGGGTTGTGATGTTTTCATTAAAAGTAACACTGAATTAGAGAGTTTCATTGCTTCGTACTAACATCTCAGAAGATAGTGCAAGGGTCTGATCTGTCTCATTTAGAACGGAGCTTCTAAATTTGTGCAGCTACCCCCCTCAGTCACAGAGCAGGGTTGGGAGTGATGGTGAGGCCATTGCTTAAAATCCAGGAAACTGCCTAGACCTGGGCTATCAGAATTTGAAACACAGAAACTTTGAGATATAAATTATTATTTTTTTAAAATAAAAGAGGTATAAGTCTAAAGTATTTACTGACGAGGCCATCCAAAATTCAATTCCTTTCTTCTTATTGACAGAAACTATTTTCCATTGAGGACCTGCCTGTTAAAACACAAAGTACATTCAACAAACATTAAACTTTGATAGGCCAACTTCTGTACCAGGCCTGGAAATAGAAGTTTAGAAATTTTATGAGTAATTCAGATGAAGCCAAATCGTGCTGTTTCTGCTTTGTTGGAAGCTCTACTACTTGACCAAGATAATCCATCCCTCTGTGCCTCAGTTTTCTCATCTATAAAATGGAAATAATAATAGTACCATCTTAATATGTACAAAGCTTCCATGAGTTAGGTTATAAATGAGAGTAGTGCCTGACACGTGGGAAACACTACATAATAGTAATTTAAAACACACAAGCAAGTCTCTGCTTCCACTTTATAAATCGATTGTTTTTGATCCAGGTCCATCTCTGCCACATGTTCATAGATAGGTTCTTATTTTCCAGATGTTGGTCCAGCACTATGCAACTTATTTTAGGACCTAATATCAGTGAGTTAGAGAGAACTGTGAACTTGGAAGTTGTGAGATGTGGATTTTGCCTGAAGCAGAGTAGGAGGAGGATAACTCGGTCTGATCACTGACCATCACAGGGGGTCCACCGGGAGCAGGAAGCTCCTCTTACTCGTCTTCCCATGATGCCTCGCTGCTCCTTTGCTGGGTGCCTACAAGACTTTTCGAATAAATATATCATGTTTATTAGCTTGTACTCCTCACAAACTCAGGATGAAAACTGGGGCTTGCCACTTCCCTACTTTTCAAAGATCTGTTTCGGTTATAGGGAGAGAAGTAACCTCTCAATCATTTCGTAGGAATCACTCCCATGTCCTTCGTAAGGAACTTTAATCAAACATTTGCCTGTTTGAACATGTGGAGAGCAGAGAGATTGGAGGTGCAGAGGATGCCTTGGGGGCCCCACATACTTGCCCCCTGTGTACATGTTGGGGGTGCTGAGTCTCAGATACCTCAGCAAGGCCAGACAGGGCAGTTCTATAATGACTAGGTCAGGCAAGTTCCATTTGATTATAAATTATATAAAAGATACTTGTGAAAGCGGTTGTCTTTTTGATTGCCTCTGAAGTCTGTAGAACAGTGGGTTCATTTACTACACACATGCTTTTTACGTATATTCCTTTCAAGGCTGTTGCTTGACTTTTTTGGTGCTGGCTTTTTTTTTTTTTTTTTTTTTAAATTCCTTCTTGACATGTTGATTTCTCCCTTTTGGTAAAAAGACCTCAAAGTTTGGCGCACAGATCCTGGCTCCATCTTCGACTTTGACCCCTTGGAAGACAATATTCAGTCTAGAAGTCTACGTATGCTTTCCGGTACTGCTAACGTTTTGAGTTCCTGCCTGTTGTGGTTTTGTGCTGAAAGTGAAGCTGCTTTGAGCCCTAGAGGTTCATCACGGTGACTTTGCAATGTACTTTTAAAGTTGAGAAATTGAGAAACCAAAGAAGTGCCGTGCTACTTGAAAATATCATTAAATCATTTATGAAAATGAAACTTGCAAAAAGGCTTTTTAATGGATCCTAGATTAGTCTGCCCTGGATTCATTAAAAAATCTTTTTATTAGCAAATAAGATTTTATAGACTTTCTGGGTTTATGAATGCAATTATTTGTATTGCAATAAACTGCTGAGGCAAAAAAGATTTGTTTCATGAAATACACTCTTACAATATTTTAAAGGTAGATTTCTAAAGGAACTATAGAGAGGATGGACACCAAGTTCATGTGCAATTTTAAAATAGTTTAACATGGTAAATTGCCCGTGAACTTTATGTCCACCCTCTATAGGAGAGTGGAAAGGTTTTTTGTAAAGCATCTTAAGTGTCTGAAAATAAACTTTCAATTATTCTTAGAATTGATCTCTGAATTTCTATATAATGTAAAATGGATATGGGGAAGTTATTTGACTTCTAACTTTGGCTGAATGTTTATAATTAAAAGCAAAAAATGGATTGATTATAGTGATAGCTCGGTTTCACATTTCAGAATATTTTTGGCAGTACACAGGTATTTTAAATAATATAAACAGATATATTATTTAGGTCTTGCTCTGCTTTCTGATTTCTACTCTCTATTTAATTGTTGATGTTAAATGAAACCGAATACCTAAGACAAAATAGGGATTTGGTATTTTTATGGTCAATGTGATCCATATAATTAAGCCAAACTATGTCATATAATTTTCTAAAAATAAAGGAAAGGCAACAAATTCAACATACTGGGTGATACTTGAATTACTTATAGCCAGGTATTATATTTAATGGAAAATTATTAGTTTGACTATTTTTTTCTTAGTTCTTGTCAATTTCCCATTGCTTATCGCTCCTTTTAAATCTAGATTAAAATGAGCGTAAATGACTTATAAGCCATGGATGTCATTGATGTAATGAATGCTGAAGTTTGAGAAGAGGTGACTAGAAACTTATAAGGGCTGAGATTTGGGACTACTATTTACTAAAAGGTTGCTTTTCTTCCCTGTTAAGATTTTAAGTAATTTTCTGTTTCTTTTGAGTCACTTAATCACACGTATGATTATCTTCCCTCCAATTCAGAAAAGGCGAGTCACTACAGGAGACACCGGTCTCGCTCTCACTCCGGCAGCACTTTGGGGCCAGGACTGGGAGATGACAAGTCCGAGCTCTCTGAGATTTACCCTAGTTTTTCAGGCTGCAGTGAGGTAACCAGGCCATCCGATGAAGGAGGTATCAAACAGGAACCACTTACAAAGAAAATTGATTCCTTTTTTAAATGTGTCACGAGAGTGCCTTTGACATTTTCCTCACCTTTGCACAAGCATCTCGCCTGCGTGTTTTTCAGAATTTAAAATTAGGCTTAGAAAGTTAATAGTCCCTTAAGAAAAACCTACTAATTTGCATTTTTGCATGTTTTTTCCCTGCCTTTGCTATTACCACTGCAAATGGATCTGTAATGCAAAATGGTCTAGGGATTTGCTAGGGGAATCTATTTTACAGGGGTTACATGTGGGCCTTTATTTGAGGGATATTTTGAGATACACATAAATCAAGAAACATAACATCAGGCTGGGCATGGTGGCTCACATCTGTAATCCCAGCACTCTGGGAGCCGAGGTGGGTGGATTGCCTGTATTCACAGGTTCAAGACCAGCCTGAGCAAGAGTGAGACCTCATCTCTAAAAATAGCCAGGTGTTGTGGCAGGTGCCTGTAGTCCCAGCTACTTGGGAGGCTGAGGTAAGGCTTGAACCTAGGAATTTGAGGTTGCTGCGAGCTATGATGCCATGGAACTCTATCGGGGGCAAGAATGTAAGACTGTCCCTCAAAAAAAAAAAAAAAAGAAAGAAACATAAAATCCACATGGAGAGAAAGTAAGGCTTCCAGCAACACTGATAAGCTGAGCAAGTTGAAACCTGTGTGGGTGAATTAGAAGGATTACTGTGGACTGTGTTTCTTGGCCATGAAATAATGGACCATAACACAGTCCGTCTCGAAACTTTCATAGTGACCTAAGTATGTGATATACACAGTCAGAGTGGAAACTTGAGTTCTGCATAGTTTATATCTAATTTCCATTAAGGAAAAAGGAATCGATCGTATAGTAATATCAGAGTGGCTAAGAGGTTGCAGTGAGTTTGTGTGTGTTTAAATGTTGATACAATTTGCAGAGTTGAATAATGCCAAGAAGATATTAGGTTTAATACTTGGGACACGAGAAGATTTTTTTTTAATGGAAAATATAGTTGATTGTTAATAATCTTCTATTTTTTTTGGTCTTTGCTACCATGCATAACAGTCTTCTAAGAACATTTTATTTTTTTTAATTGTTTGGGATTCATTGAGGTTACAAAGAATTAGGTTACACAGATTGCATTTGTTAGGTAAAGTCCCGGTTATAGTTGTAACCCTCCCCCCTACCCTCTGCCGAGGTGTGCTATATACCGTGACCCCCCTCATCTTCCTCCCTCCTCTCCTCTCCCCAAGTAATTTTCTATTTTATATCCAGCCCTTTTCCTGTACCTTTGTCTGGTTTCTGTATCTAGATTGATGGATTAGGTCTAGCATTTTGAGAGAATTTCTTCAGGATGTTAAACTAATCCTGCTTATAAAGCTGTTACAAAAGGTTAAGTCTAAAGTGGTGTGTAGCTACATTTAGTGACGTGAGGAGGAGGGGAGGACGGAAGTATATGGGAACAGAAGGTCAGCCACAAACATCATATTACTGAAATCCTGAAGGCAGGAAATTATGAGACTGAGCAACTTAACACCTTTGTCTAAAAAAGTAATGTGTGACTAAGGCGATGATGAAACTAGGGAAGCTTTTGTAATTGTTTCGTTGGGTTTTTAAAAAAAATTCTTTATAAAAAAACACTAATGAGAATGAAATCAGTTCTATCCCATGCATCTTGAGTTATAAATCCAGACTAGCCTTAGCTCGGTAGGAAGTTTTAAAGCATCTCCTTTCTCTATAAGTCTAATGAAATCATTATAAACTAGTTTTGTTTTATTGTAGATAAAATACACGTGAGGAGATGTGGGTTTGGTAACTTCCTGATTGTTTCTTTTTTGGTCCTGGGGTTTCTAATTTGTGGATGTACAAAATAATGTTGGTGCTTGATGAGACGAGTAAAACCCAACGCAAATACCAGAACTAATTTTGATCAAGCTTATCCAACATTATTCAGTGGAGTGTATTGGAGTTGATGTCTCTCCCACATGCAAGGTGCCACAGAGGCCCTGCCTCATGAATGAACCGTTACTCCATGTCTACGCACCCTAGCATGGTGTCCATTCATTTATTCACCAAATGTTTATTTTTATTTATTTATTTATTTTTTTGAGACAGAGCCTCAAGCTGTCCCCCTGGGTAGAGTGCTATAGCATCACAGCTCACAGCAACCTCCAACTCCTGTGCTCAAGCGAGTCTCCTGCCTCAGCCTCCCAAGTAGCTAGGACCACAGGCACCCGCCACAATGCCCAGCTATTTTTTTTGTTGTTGTTGTTGTTGCAGCCATCATTGTTCTGTGGTGGGCCCAGGCTGGATTTGAACCGCCACCTTAGGTGTATGTGGCTGGCGCCTTAGCCACGTGAGCTACAGGCGCCGAGCCACCAAATGTTTATGGAGTGCTCTTTGTGGACCAGCTGAGAGCTTGGATCTGACAGTACACACAGCAGTGAGCAAAAGAGACATGCATCTTTTGGAAGGGGTATAGAATCTTGGGGGGGACCATGGTATTTAGCAGAGACTGACACACATAGCACAGGCTGACACAGACTCACACGTGGTCATGAACAGGGTCAGCGCTGTGAGAGCACAGAATGGGAGCTGCAATAGCAAAGCAATCTGGGCAGTCCTCCTCTGCATCAGGGGAGCCTACAGCAGGGAAGGGGTGTTTGCGCTCGGGTGTGAATGCTGATGGAAGTTACCTAGGACCGAGCATAGCCACGGTGTGTCACTGAGATGTTCCCATGGAGGCGTCAAGTAGGCAATGAGGGTGCAGAGGGCTGCACTGGAGATCAGTTTGCAAGTCGTCATCCAAGTCTGTGATTAGGTCTTGGATGATTCTGTGTAGAGATGAAGAATAGGAGACCTCTCCTAGGGAGGCCTTTGCTCTTCCTATGCTCTTACACTGTGCCAGGACTACCCGTCTCATTGTGTTCTCCCCTCCAAGGCTACAAAACCCTGGTCATTGACTCAGCTGATGACTTCCATGTCCACGTTCATTGCAGCCTTCTCTGAACCCTAACTGCCTCCTTGACGCCTCCATTGAGCGTCTGCTGTTACTTTATCATCTTCGTCTTCTCAAACCTACATTCCTTTTTTTCTGATTATTTTGAGCAAAAGGACCCCATCCTAAGCCAAACGGAATGAGAAAATATCTTCATTGGAATAAGGTAGAGATAAATATTCTCACATGTATGCTAGGATATCAGTAACACGTGATGAGGAGGGAGTAATTAAAAATAATTTTTTTAAATGGGGAAATTTTAGACCCCATGGAAGCTGATGGGGGGGGATTTTCGGCAGGCAGAAATGGCTCAGGGACTCAAATAATGCCTTGTAAGAAAAAGTTGATTCTTTGGAGTCATTTATCAATTTCTGTCATTCGCAAGCACCTATTTTGAGTCCAAGATGGTTTATCTTTAGGGACCTACCCTATTTTACAAAATAAACATTGAGGTACAAAGCAGAAGTAGAGGTGAACCCAGACACTTGGTAACATAATCACAAGTAAGGGTGTATCCACAAAGCATCTATGCTAATGTGAAAAGATTTTAGGTCCATGGGAATGTGCTAATTTTATTTAAGTGAAGGAAAGCACTGTCTACCAATTGGCACACCTTGTATCAAACAATTAGTGACAGATTAAACCAAGTAAATTTAAGACTACTTTTCCACTCCCCACTTTCTTTCCAGAAATCTTCTCCTTTCCTGGGCTTCCCTGTTCGCTAAGTGGCAGCTGCAGCTTCCCCGGTGCTGACATCCAACTCTCTGGAGTCATCCCCAGCTCTTGTCTTTCACTCCCATCCATATCCGATACATTGGACATCTTGTCACCTCTACCAGGACAAAAATGTCCAGCGTCTTGACTGCTCATACCACTGTCACCGCTGCCAGTCTTGCATCAGCTTCTGCCACCTCCCATTTGGACAATCACAATCGCCTGCTCACTCGTGTCCCTTTTATCCTGGTCACTCCGTGCCTGTTCCACCCCCTTCCCTGGTCTGTTTTCTACCTGGCAGCTGAAGTGATCTTCTTGAAACCGAAATCAGATCATGTCACCCTTCTACCATTTTATTCTGAGTGTAACCCAAATCCTCACTCTTGCACACAAGGCTTGTGTCTAATCTTGGCATCTGGCGACTGCTCTGAACTCATTTCCTGCCATTCCCAGTACACCCATTCCCAACCCTTGCTTTACTCAACCTTTCCAAGAAAGCTCCCCCCAGGGCCTTTGCACTTACTGTTTAAACTGCCCAAAACATTCTCCCCACCCTGTATATTTGCTTGCCCAGCGCCATTTTTTCTAATGTTTCTTCTCAGATCACCCTTTATCAGGGAGACCTCTCTATCTACCACAGATAACATAGCATCCTTGTCTCACTGGCTGTCCCTTTACCCACCCTGCCTTTTTTTCCCCTTCCTCGCATTTCTATACTCTATTGATTTGTTGATGCAGAGATATTAACTCTTTTGCTGACTGTATCTCTAGCTCTTAAAATAAACACTTAAATATTTGCTGAAGAAATGAAATAGCCCAACTAACATTTAAAAAACTGGGACCACACATATACATATATGTAGGTACAATTATTTCTATAAAATGCAATTCTCTTGTGGGAGGCTTTCAAGGAAATTCTTCCATGTTTGATGATCTCTGGATATGTTTCAGTGACATTAAAGCGTAGCTAAAAAAACAACCTAAAGTGGAAACATTCCTAGTGTGGGATTTTTTCCCCTCTTCTGGGGAAGAAGGAAAGACACAGTATCCATGACTCCTTGGTGGCTTTGAAATTTAGGGTCCCCTTTGAAATGTGTGCTCTGCAGGGCTGCGGTAAGAAGGTGCTGATTGGCCTTCTAGAAAGAGGCTTTTATGGTGTTGACAACAGTTTGATGAAAATCTTCAGTGTTTTTAGCAGTAACAGTCAATCATGTGCATTTGTTTAAATTCCATCCTGGAAACTGAAAAGAATTTTTCAACAATACTTGTCAGGGGTAAGATAAAGAAAAGAGAGAATGTTCTTAACTATTTAGCTATTTTTTCCTTCCAGATTTTGTTGATTCCTTTATGTATATCTTACTTCTTTTTTTTAAAAAAATAGAATTTTGGGTTCGTGATGAACTTCCCACCACTGTTGCTATAATAGATTAAGGTTGGATTTCTTTAAAAAAAATCTTTTTTTAAAATTTTCTCTGTACATATACATGTGTTTATTTGGTTTCCACTTTTTGCCTTCACAAAATTAAAAAGGCTTAAAATTTAATAACATAACCATGTTCAAGATAAAGACTCAAAACAAAAACCTCGTAAAGAATGAATGAAGATAAATACATTCAGAAAAGAAATCAGACAATGGTGGCAACGAAATATTGAACAATAATAATAATAACAATAGTGCAAAAAGGGCGGGTGCCTGTGGCTCAAGGAGGAGGGCCCTGGCCCCACAGACTGAGGGTGGCGGGTTCAAACCCAGCCCCAGCCAAAAAAAAAAAATAATAATGCAAAAAAAAGTAACATTCACATTGTTAGATAAGAGTATGTCTATCATACAATGCTTTGACTCTGAGGTTCAGTATGGAGTCATCAGTTAACTTTTTCTTATTTTTTTTCCAAAGTCTCAAAAAATAGAGAACTATTTATTTTATAAATAAAAATAAAAGATAATTTCAAAAAATGTTGCCATGTTGCCAAATCTTATAGAAAAAGAATACTTCAAAATCATTCT
>CAUYTI010078899.1:0-25249 GCA_963575145.1 Galago senegalensis | reverse complement strand
CAACTATACCAGCATCTGTGATTTTGGAATTTTGTGATATGGGCTAATCTTACTGGTGTTAGGTGATATCTCAAAGTAGTTTTGATTTGCATTTCTCTGATCATTAAGGATGGTGAGCATTTTTTCATATATCTGTAGGCCATGCGTCTGTCTTCCTCAAAAAAATTTCTCTTCAAGTCCCTTGCCAACCCTGAGATGGGATCACTTGTTTTCTTCTACACAGCTGGTGGGATTGCAAACTAATACGTCCCTTTTGGAAAGTCATCTGGAGAACACTTAGAGAACTAAAAATAGATCTGCCATTTGATCCTATAATTCCTCTGCTAGGTATATATCAAGAAGACCAAAAATCACACTACAATAAAGATATTTGTACCAGAATGTTCATTGCAGCCCAATTCATAATTGCTAGGTCATGGAAGAAGCCCAAGTCCCCTTCGACCCATGAATAGATCAATAAATTGTGGTATATGCATACCATGGAATATTATGCAGCCATAAAGAAAGATGGAGACTTTACCTCCTTCATGTTTACATGGATGGAACTGGAAAATATTATTCTTAGCAAAGTATCTCAAGAATGGAAGAAAAAGTATCCAATATACTCAACTCTATTATGAAACTAATTTTTAGCTATCATAGGAAAGCTATAACCCAATTTTAGCCCAAGAATACGGGGAAAGGGAAGAGGGAGGGGAGAGGAGGGGGGATGATGAGTGGAAGGAGGGTGATTGCTGGGATCGTGCCTATGATTTATTCTATAAGGGTACATATGAATCTTTCTAAATGTGGAATGTAAATGTCTTAACACAACTATGAGAATGACAAGAAGGCTATGCTGACTAATTGGATGAAAGTATTTCAAATTGTATATGGAAACAACACACTGTACCCCATGATAGTATTAATGTGCACAACTGTGATTTAATAAAAAAAAAAAAAAGATGCATTTTATCTTTTAGATTAAATACAGCCTGGCTGGGGAGGGGGTTAGTCAACTCAGTGGATTACAGGAAAAGCACCAGGTTCTTCCAAATGTAGGGATCAAGCCGGGTTACCTGTCCAGGCAAGTATCTCTGAGTTATCTGTATGAATTAGTTGCTGGAAGTTAGTGAAAGCTGAGGCCATCCTCACTATTTTGTCATCGTGCCTCTGAAATGAGCACAAGCTGGTAGAAAGTTCATAGGATCTCAAATTATGTCTTTAGTTTAAATTTGGGCTGAGGCATGTTACTTAATCTCAGTTTACCTTTAAAAAGGGATAATAATGTTAGTCTTGTAGGTTTTTGTGAGTGATAAATTAGATGGCTTATGTGAAACACTTAGACCGATGCTGGGCCCCATGTTAATGATGGTGACACATTTCAGAAAACAGGCAAAGGAGACAAAACAGTTCTGTGACCTATGGAAGGACAAACCCTGGTGTGTGTCTCAGGAGCGTCCCAAAGTTGCTTGTTGGATATTATGGCTGAAGTGCAGAGTGCAGTGGTGGCACTAAGGATTTCTCATGGGTCTGAAAAACATTATGATACTCTTGGGAAAGAAAATACCCAGTTGCACATTTCATTCCGTGATAATTTGAAACACTGATTCCTCTGAGACGAGCTTCAACTTCTCCTCCCACTCCTTATCTAGGAATTGTCCGGTTATAGCTTTTTGTTTAGGGGGAGGGGAAAATGACTAATCCTGTCACTCTGATAATTTTTCAATTCCTGATGTCTAACAAGACTTCTATTTCCTTTTAATTCTTGGAAAAGTAAAGATAGCAGTTTTAAAATTAGCCATCAATAAATCCATTCCACACAGATAGCCTTTTTTAGGCAATAGAAAGAGGGTTCTGCACTGCACTTTTAAGTATTGAGTTTTGCTAATTAGCTCGTGGCTTGTCCCCTCACAGCGGGTCAATTGATCTCCATTTCTGAGGCCCAAGGTGTCACCACAAGGGCTCTCAGACAAGAGGTGAATTGGGTTCCAGACAGTGCAATTGATTTCAGGTCATGGCTCTTTGTGTCATGTTTAGCTAATTTTAGATTCTGAGAAACCTGGCAGTAGGGAGTGAAGATGGATGATGGCAGCGAGATCCAGAACCAAAATAAAAGAAATTTTTGTTCCTTTACACACAGCTATTTTGAACTGGAGAGCAGCGGCCTGAGGGATGAGATTCGCTATCACTATATGCACAACGGGAGGCCCAGGACGGAGGCGCTTCCCTACCGCATGGCGGACGGACGGTGGCACAAGGTTGCCCTGTCAGTCAGCGCCTCTCATCTCCTGCTTCACGTTGACTGCAACAGGTACGCCTTTGTCTTTTACCTTTGGTGATCCTGACCTTGAAATCGGGGGATAGGAAGGGGAAAAAAAAGATCAAATCCTGCAAGACTCGCTGAGAAACAGAAACCAAGGGACCCTAATTGTAATTTAACCTAGCAAATGGGCCATTAGACGTGCTGAAATGACCAAATGTAATACGATAAGAAAACAGTTCATTAAGATGAAACCATAGTCTGCGATTAGGAACAAATGTACAAAAGGTTGATTACAGATTGGGGAATATTAAGCGCACCTCAGTGGCTCCAGGCACTGGCTGAAATTCCATGGAGCTGTGACCACAGTTAACTGTGATGTATTGTTGTTGAGTTTGTTCCACTTGGAAGCGAATAAGCCAGTCTACCTTAGAATGAGTCTGAGTTGCCTGTGCTACTGAAGTGGGTAATTCTATTTCACTTCATCAAACGCAGTCTTTGTTTAAATATCTTTTCCAAATGGAGGCTTCTTAAGTAGGCTGTTCTTTGACTCTTTTGGAATTGATGGCATCTAATCTCTGCAGAAGAATGGCCTTCCTAGCTCGTCAGAGTAGCAGTGCTATTTGTGAGTCCTGCAGGGTTTCAGGGGAGGCAGTGGGTTGGGGTGGGAAGGAGATGTTGTCCCCTATGTCTGTCACTGGAGGCAGGTTTCCTGATGACTGAAGAAGGAAGGAGGGGCTATTGATCTCTGTAGGACCGTTTGTGGCCAGACAGCTGGAGAATAGTGATCAGGGGGAATGTTTTCATCTCTCCAGAACCCACTGAAAATTCTTATGGAGATTGATCCGAGTCCAATGACAGAGAATTTTTTGCATTCCAAGCAGTGCCCACGCATTGTTGATTCTCATTAATGATGCTATTAAAGAAAATGACTTTTCAGCCACAGGGCTTGCTCCCTTGTGCCCAGGATAAAGAGCAGGCATGTTTGGGGACAGCCTCCCTTCCAGAACCCATCAAGAGCGGGGCTATTTCAAGGTCAGTAAGCTGCAGACTGCATTTCAGATGAGAAGATACTTGAATGTGCTTGACATTCTGGCTCTGCAGACTCTTAGAATAACACCTGGAGAGGCAGGGAACTAGTGTCAGGCTCAAGGGTAGGTCTGTCATCTTGAAGCAAATCTTAATTTATTTTGATGTGACCTATTTAAGGTGCTTTCCAGACTTCTGAAGAACTATGGTTTCAACCAGGTATATGTGTGTGTCTGGACAGAGTTTCCATAGAAACCACTGGCTTCTTTTTACCCACACACCTGGGCTGGGCTGCTTGGATAAAGCCAGCCCTGAGTTGCTATCTCCATTTTCACCCTGAATAGCTCATTGGCTCCTTCAATTCTTTAGAACTAAAGACTTCTCTGGATCTAAAGCATCAGGTAGCACTCCTGTTCCCCATGACCTGCCAGCCATATGCTGTCCAAATGGGATTGCAGAGAAAGAGCACTGCTTGTTCTAAGCCACGGTGCAGATAGAGAATTCAAAATCCTAATTTAATAATTCCCAACTGAATAGTCCTGGAGACAATGCTGTGTTCTTACCATGCCATTTTTTGTTTCTTCCTTCTAAAAGCTTGATTCTCTATTTCCTGACATTCTTCTCTTTGGGGAAGAGACAGGAGAGGGGATCTTTGTTTGCTAAACTAGAGTTTTATGCCTGCACACGTTCTCTGGTTCCTATGAAGCACTTTCTTCTGCTGTGCGTAGCCATTTGTTAGCTGTGTGTTTGGGGCAAATTTATATCTCTGCATCGCATCTTCTTCATGTATGAAATGGGGACAATACTGATACATAAAGCGCTTAGGGTGGTGCTTGGATTTTAGTGTTCCGTAAATGTTTGTGATTATCATTATTTACTCTGCAGATCGATGGTGCTTCTTTGGCCTGTCTTCAAACTTTCGTTTACTCTGTGTTCTTCTTGGCTACAGTGGCCCCACTACTGAGAGAGTGGGCAGAGGACAGGAGATCTGTGGACACAGCATTCTCTAGAATGCACAGAAGGGATTCTGAATATTCCTTCCTTTTTCTTAATATTTTTCACATTTTGGCATATGGAATAACGTGTCTTGTACATAAGGTCTTGGAGGGAAATCTTATGAAGTTGTTGCCAGTTAATTCATGGACTCAAAACACAAGTAAGCTTTTCAGATAGGTTGGGGGGAAATGCCCTGAAATCCTGGATGATAGGAAAGATAAAATGTGGCTTGTAGTTGTGTCCTGCACCCAAAAGGTGTGCCAGAAATCCCTACATTGTGCCCTTTAAGTGGGAGCACCCCAGACCTTCCCTCCTCCCTTCTCCCCCCTTCCTCATTCTCCCTACCTCCACCTTGAATAGAAATAAATTTTTCTTCTCTGTGGGAGTGAATCAGATCATCTCCTGGCTTCATATTAGCATTGAGCACATTGGATGTTTGCTTTTGCATTCTTGAGATACTTTACTAGGAATGTGCTTCAACTCCATCCAGGTTAATACAAAAGATATAAAATCATCATCTTTTTTATAGATGAATAGTTTTTCGTGGTATACAAGTACCATAGTTTTTTAATTCATTCCTGAGGTTGATTCCACATCCTGGCGATTGTAAATTGAGCTGTGATAAACAGTCTAGTGCAAATGTATTTATGATAAAGTAATTATTTTTCTTCTGAGTAGATGCCCAGTAGTGAGATTACAGGGTCAAATGGAAGGTCTAATTTGAGTTCTTTGAGGATTCTCCATACTTCTTTCCAAAGAGGCTGTATTTGTTTGTAGTCCAGACCTCTTAGCTGGCTCCTGGTCCTCCATGGCTTCACTGCATCCCTGGAGAAATGTCCCTGGGTAGGTCCCAGCAGCCAGAGGGGGTTGGAGTTTTTTCCCTTGCCTTGCTGTGAGTTACTAGTAAGGGGTCTGCCGTCGTGAGAAGTTATATTTTCAACAAGCTCTTCGTGCAGTGTCTAGGCAGGCAGTCTAGGATTGCTACATGGACTGGCATGTTAAAAACTACTGGTTTAAAAAGTGGGGGGAAGAAGCTGGTGGAGGACCTGGGGTGCAGCAAATAAATGAAGGCTTAGAAAACCAGTTATATAAAGCAGGGCCCTGGTGAGGAGGAGAAACAAATTAAGGAGACGGTAGCGTCTGGAGCACAAAACAAACTCATCTTTTTCACAAGTTTCTTCCCAGCCAGAACTAGGCAACTTTAGAGTAGCAGTGGCTCTATCCCATATAGCAAGATGCTGGTCTGCCACTTCTTATCTAGGACACAGAGAATTGGTGAAAACCAACTTTTGTATTTCACATCACCTTCTTTTTGATACTTCTTACCTCTCACCCTGGGATTCTGCTGATTCAATGATGAATGGAGATGATGGTAGATATTAATTATTGAGTGCTGATTGTGCTAGGCACAGTGCTTGGTACTATACATGGATTCACTCACTCCATATTTGTGCTGTTGTTTTTCTCTTTTTAAGATGGGAGAACTGAGATTATGTATTTGTCTGCCATCTTGCTGCTAGTAAGTAGCAACCCTAAGGTTTGTACCCAAGTCTGACTCATGAATGCCCGCTTCTAACTGCTAGAAAATTCATCCTCAGAGTGGAAACTATTGGCATTGGATGTGGAACATGAGGGAAGGCCGAGATTCAACGTGATCCGTTTGCTTCTTTCTAGTCTTTTCCTCTCATATGTCTTATATCGTTAATCTTTGGTGCTGTCTGGGAAGATGTGGAATCTAATGAATGAAACCCCTTACATTGGCATGGGAGCATCTATTGCAGGCCAGGTAATGTGCTGGGGGTAGTCCTAGTATTCCTGAGGGTACCATACAGGATAATTTTATTAGGCCCATTTTGTAGATAGGGAAATAGAAAGGCTAAGAGAAGATAAATAACTAGGTCTCCATCATATAATAAGCATGCAACAGAAAACTTTGAGCCAGGATCTATCTTTCAAAGCTCTTTATTCTCACCACTCCTCACACCACCTCCATAATATACTAATGTACAACGTGGCCCAAGACAATGTCATAACCACACGGGAGAGTCTTCCCAGGGGAGAGCTACTTCAGATGGTTCAGGACCCATGAAAAACATCTAAAATCAGGAAAAGATTTCCCAGACAATTCTATTACTCTGAGGAACTTCAGTGTGGCAGGATTTTCCACTTTCTTTCTTTCTTTTTTTGGGTCAGAACTGAGAAACAGAGCTTTCTCAGACCTAATTGCACAAATCGTCATAAGAAAAGCAACTGCTATTTTTGCTGGTCGTTTAACACTTTCGGCTTGCTGCTGAGACTTACACTTTTCTCCTTGCTTCAGCTGTTTAGTTGGGCAGAGTTAGAAGCTCCCAGTGTGTGGGTAGCAGATCACCTCCAGCCAGAAACATAAAAGGGACCGTTCAGTTGGGAGGCCAGGCTGATTATCTTCATTGCCTTGGGTTTTTCTCTAGCTCCCTTTTATATTAATAGTTTTCAACACAGCCTGCAATGTGACCTGAGCTAACCTTCCTCAGATTTGCCCTCTCCATTCGCAGCTCACTTTGCAGCCTGGCCCTAATCCTCAAAAAACAGAGTCCACCCACATCTGGGATTTGGTGCATAAGTCATCTCTCCCGTTCACCACAACGTGCACTTTATTTCCTTCTCTTTATTTGGTAACTTTTAATTTTCAATCAGCCCATCAATTTATTGGACACACTGTCTCTGCCAGGCTGTGCAGGATGTAAGGAAATAAAAGAGTCCTTGCCATCAGGAAGTTCATAGCTTATTCATTTAGTCATTTTAAATTCATTGTCAAACCACCAGGGCCCCCCACAGTGATTGGCCCTGGTCCCTGCACTCAGACAGGAGCCCTGTAAGCAGGCTGATGTGATAACTCATAATGGCGCTGAACAGGGGAGAGAACTGAAAATTGTCCCTCCCTGCACTTGGTCTTGAAGTGATAGTGAAGCTGAGCTCCTTAGCAGCTGAGGGATGGACTCAACAGTATTTTACTCAAATGGTATATTCATCCAGCCGTTGGCCAGCACTTTTTGCAATATGCAAGTGTCCCCTCTACTAAACCAATCTCCTTATGGTTCATTGCTGGAAAACTTTAGCTCTTAGGCACAGTCTATCATATTTCACCAGCACTCCGAACAACTCATTTGTTCAGACTATTAACAAATGTGCACGGCGCATACCCCCATATCTGCAGTCTGGTTGTTACCTTGACAGGGAGTTAACGCAGTGATTATAGCCTCAATAATAACCATATTTAGATTGTGCTTTTTAACACATGCTGTTAACCACAGAGCACATTCAATTTTTGTATGCAATTGATCCTGAAAAGCATGAGGGATCAGAAACTAAACTTACTATAAATCATTGAGTGAGTCAAGGTTTCTCTCTCATATTTCAGAATGATTTCAGGACATGAGCATCAGGGTATATATATATATATATTTTTCATAATGAAATATGATGATATGGTATCTTCCTTCCAGAAAGCTCCTAAAGCATTTACAAACATCATCTTATTAAGCCTCATATTCCTTACGATAGTTAAGGCACACATATAATCCCCTACATTGGTTTTATTGGTTTTAGACAAACATTTTTGCTGCTGTATGCAGGGGGATATTAAGAGATGACTGTCAGAGTCATAGCTTCCACGAGAGCCCGGCTGAGACGTTTAATCTCTTAGTTCTCCAATTGATATACTCTTTACTCCATAAACAGATATACGGGCACACAACTCCTCATCAAAATTAAAATAAAATTGGAAGCTAGCATATGTCTCATGTCTAACTAACAAAGTAGCTCCAAATCCTCTATCTAAAAAAAGATGACAAGCAAGCTAGGAAGCTAGGACTCACCCATGTGTTAATTTAAGTAATTGTACAATGCGAGAGTACAAGAGTTGTTGGAAGGCAGTGCATGGTGGGTTACTGGATTCCTGGTAGAGATGCACAGATCTGGGAGATCACAGGAGGAATAGCTCCCAGGGACTGAGAGAGGCCCCTTGATTTTTTTACTGTCCTAGGTGAAAATGCACAATAATTTCTGTAGCTTTACAGTTGAGTCCCTGCAAAGCTCAACTGTATGATTTGATTCTGAATCACCCACGTGAGTCAGCCTTGGAACAAAGTTCATCTTGTAGACATTACAAAGCCAGTCGCAGTCTGGTGGGAGAAGAGTGTATGGTGAGCAGTATCAGGTCTGGTGGGCGGGAAGGCCTGCGGGGGGTGGGGGGAGAGAGAGACAAGAAAGCATAGAAAAGGCAGCACGTGAGCTCTGTGGTCTAACCCGACTGAAAGGAATTCTGGACCCTTCTCTTGGCTTTGCCATTTGTAAAATGTAATTTTCATGGAAAGATGCAGGAGTATGAGATGAGGCAATTTGTGTCTTGATTTTCTCGTTCATTCATTCATATGCTAGGAACAGCCCTTGCATCTAAAAAATGGCAGTAATAATAACTCTTCTGCCATAGGTTGTTTGCAGGAGTGTAGTAGAGGGTGTATCCTGAATCCTCTGAAAATTCTAACTTTATGAACATACAGCACCATTAAGTACTACAGACATGCGCTATCCTACAGAGAAGATTTTGATATGTCATATTGGAAATGAGTACAATTTAACCACATTTTTAGCTCTATAAAAATACTGGCTCACGTCCCATCAACTCAGGACCTAGTATGTAATGTGGATTCTCGCTGCAACATAGGGTTTGAGGCTGATCAGGTCCTGGAAATGACTCTGATTTCTAAGTCCTGGGCCAGGTTTTCTAATAGCTTATCTTTTAGTTCTTTGGTCTGTAGTGCAGCCTGGTGGCGTGTGATTTTCACACCAACAGCGTCACTTAAAAATATGCAACTGAGTCAAAGAGGGAAGGAAACACCTCCTCTGATGGGATAAGATTCTTTGTTAATCCTGGTGGGGCCTTGAGAACGTGGCATGGCCTCTTTCTCTTTTTATTCCTGTGAGGAGGCTGTTGTAGAAAGTTACACCCCATGAACAAACTCCGGAGCCAAAATCATCATAACTTTATGAAGGGCTGTAGTTTTACTTCTATTAATGAAGGAGCTTGTTTCTTATACTTTTCTGGATCCCTTAAAGCCTGCCTGGATGACCAAAATATATATACTATTTGTTGCTCTACTTTAAAAATTTGGCCTTTTAGCACAAAAATGCTGGGGACTGAAAACGTGAGCTGAAAGCACTTGTTCCGTTTGTCTGACCCTGGGTAAATCCTTTACCGTCCCGGCACTTCAGCTCCCTGAGTACCTGACAAGGGGCTTGGACAAGGTGGCTTTTAGGGTCCCTTCTAACTCTGGCTTTCGGGGCAGCCTGACTCGGTCTCATCACAATGCTTATTCCAGGGCTCACCCCCCGCACCCTGTTTAGGATCCTGGAGAAACACAGCTTGGTCTTTTCTCAGCACGAAGCAGCAGATTTGCCATGAGTTGACAGTGCCTGAATCCCCCCCCCCTTTTCTTTTTTGAGACAGAGTCTCACTTTGTCACCCTTGATAAAGTGCTGTGGCATCACAGCTCACAGCAACCTCAAACTCCTGGGCTTAAGCGATTCTCTTGCCTCAGCCTCCCAAGTAGCTGGGACAATAGGCACCCCCCACAACGCCTGGCTATTTTTTGGTTGTAGTTGTCATTGTTGTTTGGCGGGCCCAGGCTGGATTTGAACCCGCCAGCTCTGGTGTATGTGGCTGATGCCCTAGCCACTGAGCTATAGGCACAGAACCTCTTCCCTTTTTTTTTTTTTTTTTAAATTGCTTGCCTCCTTTTCTGGACTAGATGCTCAATATGTGTTCTTGGATGCTAATGGATGTGGGCCTCTAATTCTCTCCACCTTGTGCCCTTTGTTTCTTCCAGATATGTGACAGTGGACATCCTGTGTAGGTTGCAGGATGCTCTGGCCATACAGGCCTTGATGGCTTCCTGACATACGAGATAGAGCAGTGTATTGCAGCAAGCAGATGGTGGCTAGTTGTGTGGTTGAAAAACATAACACATCCTCTGAATACGAAAGGCAAACAAGCCTTTGATGCTGCTAATATAAATAACAGGAGAGCAAGCAAATGTAAAGATCTAGATGGTCAATGTATAATGCATTTAAAGTTGTAGAGTCTTTGGCAAAATAGAGAGTGGCTGCTTCAGGCCTGAGGCAGCCTAGACATTACAGCACTGGGTATCTCATTCTTAGTGAGCCCCCCACACTCCTGCACATGCTATGTACCCTGTAGTTCATTCATTTCAACCTTACTAGGTAAAGCCCAACCTTAACCTTGCCCGATGTTCTCTTGACATCAGTAGCAGACCTATTTCCCTTTTTGTCTTTTGAAGAATCTTCAACTTTTTCTCTTTTTTCCTGGTGGGTTTACATATGCCTTTGGTTAGCCATAGCCTCATGGCAGAGAGAGAGAGGGAAGAGGTGAAAGAATTAATTGAAGTGCATGATGAGAGAGTGGCCTGTATTAGAATAAAGAGGAAAATAAGACTTTATTTCCAACTCATAGTGGTTTCGTGTATCTGCCTGCAGTCACCTCTCCCATTGTAATTATATCACATGGACATGGGTCTATGCAGGATGCGTTGGAGGAAATAGATTGCAAGATAAATATTTTCTTTCTTTTTTCTTTTTTTTTTTGGTTGCAGTTTGGCTGGGGCCAGGTTTGAACCCGCCACCCTTGGTATATGGGGCCGGTGCCCTACTCACTGAACCACAGGTGTCACCCCGATAAATATTTTCTTACAGGAAAAAAGATTGGTGCTTACATTTTTAATGTTATAATTTTTCTGTGCTTTTGATGGATATGCCTGGTTATTTTTTTTTTAAAGGGAAATCAAAGAGAGAAAATAAAAAGTTAAAGCAGAACTGTACACATGATAGAACCCTATTTAAAAAAATACACAATTATGTATTAATTGTCTTTGTTCCTTTTATGCTTCACTTGTTGGAGAGGATCATTGAGGAATAATAAGTGGATAAGCCATGAAGACTATTTAATTGGGGGAAAAATAAAGAATTCTAAACACTGCATTAATTTTCCAGGTAGGCCAGAGGTGCTGATGTTGTCATTGAAAAGAACAGATTTTCTCCACTACTGTTAACAAAATACATTTATCTCCCTGGAAACTTTAATGGAACTAATGTTACAAATAATAGCAGCCAGAGCTTTCTTGTGCAAGAAGGCAGATTTGTATCTGCAGCTGTTCAGCTGTTCTTCTTTTCCAGGGAGTGTTGGGAGTGAGGTGTGAGGGTGAAGGGGCTTGGAAGGCAAAGGTTTCTGGGCACGCTTTACCCCAACCCCCAATTCAGTTGACCTTTGTCTCTCAGCTCATCCTTTTTAATTTCTTGTGTTTCTCCCAGCGGGGGTTCTAGAGCTGCAGCGTCAGCTAGGTAATGTGCCTGGACCCTCACCTGAGTGGTCTCCTTGGCAATTAGAATGGGAATAGTTTCTTTTCTTTTTGAAGGGCCTATGCGATGCCTTCCTTCAATTCTTCCTTACAAATGTCATGTCACATCCTTACCGATTAGAGCGTATTAGTCTGAGGGTTTCATTTGCCTGACAGCAAATTTTACACATAGGAACTTACAGGATTCAAATTGGGGCCCTCAGCTGGCTTCTTTGGGACACTGAGAATGCCCCTGTTACCCAGAATGGAATTTTATTACCATTGGAGGTAAATAGCCCCAGGCTGTGATTAATCCTGGTATATCTTCAGCAAAGCGCCTGACTCAATCACTCAGTGCACTTTTGCTAATGCCAGCTTTCCAGGTCTGATGCCGCCTTTGGCTGAAGCACCACCAAGAAAGGGGCTGGGGAAATGCTGATTTCAGTTTTTCGAGATTGACCCTTTAGGCTTAGAGGCCCAGCACCTTGCTGGCCGCAACTCAGACTTTTTGCTGGGTCATGACTGAGTTGAGGTTAGTGTTTTATATTTCTCTAGAGATGATTCACAGAGTCACTTGATCTTTACTCCAGCCCCGTGAGAGGATGTTCTTGCATCTTATATATAGACAGGAGCTTTTGAGAAGCTGAGAAAAGAAGTAACTTATTCACAGGTGCGTGGTGAGTCAGTGGCAGATGAGAGCTGGAGCCCAGCGGGCCTGCCTTGTTCCTTTTTTTTTTTCTTTTAAACATAGTCTTACTCTGTCACACTTGGTAGAGTGCTGTGGCATCACAGCTCACAGCAACCTCAAACTGTTGAGCCCAAGTGATCCTGTTGCCTCAGCCTCCCTAGTAGCTGGGACTACAGGTGCCCACCACAATGTCTGGCTAGTTTTTTTCTGTTTTTGGTAGAGATGGGGGTCTCACTGTTGCTCAGGCTGGTCTCTGTCTCCTGAGCTCAAGTGATCTACCCTGCTCCACCTCTCAGAGTGCTGGGATTACAGGCATGAGCGACTGCCCAGCCTTCCTTGTTAGGGATGCTGCACGACATCCTCCAGTCCTCTGCTCCACCTGTCACCTCTCAAAAGACCTGAACACCTTCCTCGGGGCCAGCTTTCAGGGCTCGAACCATCCCCACCATCTCCTCCTCCCTCTGCTCCCCTTTTTCCTCCTCCTTTGCTTCTTCCTCATGTGGCAAGATAATCTCATTGCAGGATATAGGATATCTTGTTTATCAATTGCATAAAACCAACCAAAGACAAAGTTTTACGTATTACCTTCCGAGACTAGGGTTGCCGGCCCCCTCACAAGGCCACTTCCTTGCTGGGCAAAAATCTACCTTTTTTTTTTGCAGTTTTTGGCCCGGGCTGGCTTTGAACCCGCCACCTCTGGGATAGGGAGCCAGTGCCCTACTCCTTTGAGCCATAGATGCCGCCCCCCAAATCTACCTTGTTATAAATTCCAACGATTGCCGCTCCACTGGTTTTTAGCCTCGAGAAGGCTTCTGCGCTGTTGTTTGTAGATTTTTTAAAGACTGCCTCCTTCCTGGAATTTGAAGCATTGAGAAGTTCATGACTTCAATAGCACAGAGAGAGGGCCCATCATCCTTTCATGATTCATATGCCTTGGGTGTGCCTCAGCGCTGATGTGGAAAGGCGAAGGACATAATCTTCTACCCTGACTGACTGCAAATGAGCCATGCAGCCACTTCTTCGAACGTGGAATGGATGTGTTACACCGGTCTCCGGTGTTAGCGTATGTGGTTTCACACTCTCCCAATATATAATAAATTTTGATATTCACTATTTCAAGACAATAAACTCTCTGTATTCTTTAAGGTGACTTTGCAATTGCAAGGTCTCATTACAAACTACTGGCAGTGAAGGAAAGGGCCGGGCATGGGGGGACCCCCGTTCAGGAAGGCATTTGTCCTTATCCCTTCTTTTATTGGTACTTAATGAGATATGTACTAGAGCCTGCAGGAACTAATAAGAGAGCACAGGAGGTAGGTGAGCATGTTGAATTCTGAGTAATTCTCACAGACAGCAATTTTTCATTCATGTTAGTTTGATCCCTAAGGACTTCCCCCTGCAAACCTCATCACCACGTCCCCCACCCACTCCAACACACAGTTAGGCTTGTTCGGTGGCCTCTTGTCCATTTTAGAAGGTCCCACTCCTTAATTTTGTGTAGCACAGCCCACACTGCCTTCTGTAGTTTCATCTCGCACTGTTTTTCCCCCTTTTCTCTGACCTCAAGTTCTTTTAGTTCTTTCAAGATCTCATGTTCATGGAAGCCACAGGACCTCTGCACTCGCTATTTCTAGAATGCCAAGGTCACTCCTGTTTCTCCTTCTTTTTCAGGCTAAAAGGAAAGGTACCTCTTGTGTTTTACATTTGCACCATAAAATGGGGTTCGTTTTTCAACTGAGTAGCTTTTGATCATTTGGTTTATGTCTGCCTGCTCCATGGGCTATCAGCACCCTATCAGCTCACCTCCGTTTCACCAATGTCTATAAGAGAGGTCAACTAACAGGTAGCGAGGAAATATTTGCAAGTATGAGTAGCTGAATAAATGAAAGCTTCAGTAGGAGTCTGGCTGCCTCGTGCATGGCCCCTCATCCTAGCCTTCCTGATGGTTTCATCAGTTAGGTGTTTGCTTGGCCTCAGTCTCCACATCTGGGTAGCCACACATCATTTCTATCTGGTCTTGTGCACAGGGTTAGTGCAAGAATCAAATGAACCACAGGTGAACAAGGGTGCTGTAAACTTCAGCGTGTGCTGTGAATATCTGGTGTGAGGAAAGGCGGAGATGGAGTAATCTGAGCATTTCTGCTTTGAACTGTTGAGGATTGGTTTCTTCTTGAGGAAGGAAGTTAATTTATATAAGGCTTTTGGTGATTTCCTGGTCTGATTCACAGCACAAGGTGGACCATGCCTTGCTCTCAAGGTGAATTTACACGTGGCCTGTGTCAGCGGCAGCTGGGGCAGACATGAAAGAGAGAAGGAAACGTACAGGTCAGGCGTGAACATAAACTGATGGTGGGTGGGATTAAGAGACCCATGTCTCCCCAGCTGGAGAGCAAACACAGCCGAGGACAGGTGTTTTTCCTGTGTGGTGGTGGACATATCACCATCCTGAAATTCTGCGGGTCTGTTTCTTCAAACTACATTTCAGGTCCACGGGAAGGAGCTGCTGCCTATTAGATTAAGCCCTTTGGGCAGGGTTTCACCAGAGTCCCATGGTTGCCTTTAATTTTTTTATTATGAAAGGCACATGCTATTTGCAGCTATAGAATCCTCATTGTCCTGTCCTTAAGTGCATTGCACAGAAATGGTCATTATTAAGAGTTTCATTTCTGTTCTCAAGATTTTGTTTTGCATATGCAAACTTATTTTTTAATAATCTGGAAGCATTTTTTATGTATGTTGCCCTTCAGCCTGTGTTTTCATTTAGCAAACTATAAGCCTGCCTTCTCTAGCAGGAGTATGTTCAGGAGGAATGAGGACAGCTTCGTTTCTTGCAGGGTGTTCTGGGCAGTTTCGTCAGTGGCAGGGTGTGGGGCAGCACTCACCTGCGAGCCTCTGGACTCCTGCTCTGGAAGCTGTAATACATCTCTCTTGCCTGCCACACACAACAGAGGCCATAGAAACAGGGCAGGGAGCCAAGAGCCCTGCCCTTGGCTCAGCATGTTCTGTCTCAGCCATGTAGCTAGGTGAGACCTTGGCACTAAGTCTGCAGTGAGATGGGGGTAGCAAGACTGAAACAGGATTGTGATGAGGGTCAAGGGCTCTGAGCATGGGCATAATGCCAAATGTTGTTTTCTGTGGCTAAAAGGGAGCTGGTGTTGTCCAGGGTCAGGCATCAGGTGAGCACAGTGAGGGACGGTATAGACGAGTGGTTAAGAACATGAGCTTTTGGAGTTGCACGGAACTGGGTTTCAACTGGTGTGCTACTACGTGCGTACCCCTTGGCAAATCACTTAAGTTTTTTAAGATCAAGATAATAACAGCATCTCCCTCATGAGATTGGGAGAATTAAATGCAGCAGTGCTCATGGATCCAAGGACATCCTTGGTCGCAAATAACAGTGGCTTATCCTGAAGGGTATATAATGTTCACTTCAGCAAGATGTTTAGGTGAGGCAGTGCCTGGGATGCATTTCTGTCTCAGAAATGAGGCTAGATCCTTCAACTTTCCTAGATGCTTTCTCCTGGCAAATTAGCACCATCTCTGTTAAGTAAGTGTTTAGTATAAGCCATCACGATGATGCGATGTCGAATTTGATTATGGTGATTCTTCTTCCATACCTCAGCACAGCAGTCGCGAGCAGGGGAAAGATCCCAGGAGATAATACTAGTATCTGGTTCATCAGTAATCATTCAAAACGTCTTTTAAATTAGAAAAAAAAAGACAGATAAAATTATATGTCTTTATCACGTACCACATGACTGAAGTACGTACCCATTGTAGGATGGTTAAATCTGGGTAATTAACAAATGCATGACCTGACAAATGTGGTGAGAACACTTACTATCCACTCTGTTTTGCATTTTTCCAGAATACGCTGTCTTCATTAGTTACAGTCACCATGTTGTACGGTGGATCCCTTGAGTCTCTTCCTCCATTCTAACTATAATTGTGTATCCTTTGATCAATATCTGACATCTGCCTGTTATTTTTTATACATGGCTGTTCCCAGGATCAGGGCATCTTCCAAAGACCCAAGGCTATGATCAAACAGGGGCAAGAATATAAGTGAGTCCGAGAGGCCAGATGGCCTCGTGTCTGCAGAGATCATCATCCCCATCAGGAGGGGTTTGGCCTTCACTTTGGGAAACCTGGTCTGTCCCGTCTGCCAGTTGCTGCTGCCCGCTTCTAGGCCCCTGAACACAGGTGCCCCTTCCACCAAGGCCCACGGCAGGTCCGTCAGAGCCAGTCCCCCATGGCAGCCTTTGCCCAGATCTGACCTCCCACTTTCTCTCGCCTTCTGGTGGACCCAGCTCTTGCCTTCTTAGTTTGCCAATCCCTGGCTTTTGTTCCTGCTTCTTTACCTGCATAGCTTGGCCACTTGTTTAGATTCCTTCTCTTTTGACCCACCTCAGAACCTCACAGCTTCTGCCAGCCCCATTCCCCGGCATCCTCACAGGTGGGACAGCCCTGACCTCCGCTTTGCTGATCTTCCTGATCTTGACTTCTAGGCCCACATTGGTATTTTTATTTTCCTGCTGTGCTGCAGCTGCAAGTTGGATCCCAGACAGTTTTGGTAGGGATGCTGCCCACCTCCCCGGAGTTAGAGCCATGCAGCAGTGGGGAGCGATATTTGCAGATCTGTTTAAAACTTTACTTGGGGGTAATTCTGAAATCCAGATTCCAGAATCTGTATCAAGAAATCAAATGCAGTCCTTACAGTATCCATGAAGCTGTTAAACACACAAATTATGTGATTGAGTCTTAGTCTAAAGCTTATCCTTGCTAAACGCCACCTGAAAAGGTGACAGTATTTGCAAGATGAGCAATCACCGGGATTAACTGAAATGTCATCTCCTTCAAAAGAGAGGGCGTTTAACTGTCAGTTGCAGTCGTCCCTCAAGCAGGAGGTGTGGAAAGCCTTGGCGTGTGAGCCGGGTATCTTGTTTGCTTCTCTAGACACATCCTGTCCCCTCCCTGCGCTCTGCTCTGTGTCCTTGCAGGCTGACCTGCACGGACTGCATCTGTGGGTTTCATTGCCATCTGGATTCCGTCTGCATTTCATTAGCAGGAGGAGCAGGCAGGAGGTTGCAGGACTGGGGGAGAGGATATCTATTCCCCGTTTCCTCTGTGTAGTCACCTTGGGCTGGCTGTGTCTTTTCACTGATGACCATAGACCCTAGGGATGGTCTTTTTTGGGTTCCCTGAACTTTTATGCCCGGGAAGGTAAGAACTCCCCAGCGTTCTTAGCTTTCTTACATGTCATGGGGTACCACAGCATCCCTGGCAGTGAATCCCTGCCTGTCCTTCCCACAAACCATTCCTTTAATGTATTATTTTCTTTTCAAATGACTAAATCTCATTACGGACCCTGACTGTCACAGGTCTGAAGTTAGAAACCCTGGATCACTCTCTGGCTTTGCCACTTTCTATCTGTGTAGCCTTGGGTATGTTTCTTAACCCCTTTGAGCCCAGGGTTTCTCATCAGTAAAATGGGGGTGCTGATAAACCTTGTTTCTGTTGACCTCCCCAGGAAGAAACAGAGTATGTAAACAGAAGCATCCTGTGTACAGGGAGGAGCTACTGAACTGGGAGTTGGGGGAAGGGAGAGGCTTCGGGCTGGAGTGTGCAGGTCTCTGGAGAGGGCTGCATCCTCTCACCACCCCCCATCCCCGGTACAGTAATGAGAAGCAGCTCTGGCAGGAGGGCAGGACCCAGTAGATTATCCTTCAAAGCCAGGCCCTCAGGACCTCCTCACCCATTCACCTCAGCCTCCAGGTCCACCTCCTCTGGAATACAGATGAGAACTTCTTTAGTTACAGACAAATTACTTAGTGATGACATTAGTTTCTGCTAAGATGGATTATATGATAAGACCTTTGGAAAATATAGTTAGTGGTCAAAAAAAAAAGGAAATTGTCAAAATGATGCAAAAAAAGATAGATGAAAAGGTCGATCGCTGGGCCTTTGTGTTTCAATATTCAGAGTGCAGCATGGGGAAGAGTCAATCCTGTCATTTGTGTCTGTGCTAACCTGACGCCGTGGCTTAAAAGGAGTGGCAGTGGTGTTTATATTGGAAGGTGCTTTGGAAGGCCTGGGCCTGCACTTTGGGAGGATGTGGCCCCCACTCTGGGAGATCATATTTTATCACATCAGTTACTTCATCTTCTTTCCATTGTCCTCGAAGGACTTATCACTTTGTGAAATTATCTTCTGTTTGCAGTTCTGTAATGTATGCTCATTCCCTTTCACCGGTGTCACTCACCTGTAAAGAAGGTCAGCTCCTTGAACAAATGCCTGGGACTGAGTGGATACTCCACCACATTTGGTGAATGAACAAAAGAATGAATTAATAAGTGAGGGACAGATCCCTATGTATCACATGTGTATTGGGCACAGAGGAGGACTCTGGACTTCTAAGGAGCTCACGTCTCATGCATGCATTCTTTCCGTAACTTAGGGGTACGGGGCCATTCCAATTCTAAAACATGAAATGCTCACGGCCCTACCAGAACCAAAGGCGCAGGTTAACTCCTACAGGATTTGAAAATGGGAGAACTGATTTTCAGTGGAAATGAAGGGAAAGTAGAATGAACAGTGGTTTAAGAAAAAGGCTGCATGCTTACTGAGATTCTCCATTTCTCAGTGGTTTCCCTTTGCCTTAGGTCTGTACTGTATGTAGTATCCCCTTTAACCTTCAGAACAACTGAACAACCCTGTGAGACACAGGAGCGGATGTTTTTAAGGCAAGTTCATTTCCATTTTGACCCGAAGGTGATAGGATCAGGAGCAGGAGGGGTTAACCTATTTAAGGTCCCAGAAGCAGGAGGCTGGTTAGAGGTGGGGTGGATCCCAGCCCTGCATGACTCACAGCCATCACATGTCCTTCCTCTGCCTCCTCCCTCCACATACCCTCAATACTCCCTCCCTCTCCACACGCTCCTGCCTCACCCAGGGAGAAGAAGCAGTCAGAGAGAGCACCTCCCTGGCTCCCATCCCCTGGTCCCCTGCACACCGGCTTCTGCATCACAGACTCTGCATCTCTCATTACTATAAATACTGTCCATGTTCCTATTTAGGACGCCCCCCTCACTCCCCACCAGCGCCTCTTGTGCAGAGCACTTCTTCCCTCTCTCCCTCGCCATCACTTCCCCCAACCCCCAGCAGAACCAGCTCAGGCAGTGTATGTATAATACATCCTGCAAACCCATCACACATAAATAAACATCTTCCCTCGGTTCCATATTCTTTCAAGGCCAACTCCACCCCACCTCTCATTTCTCTGCTTCTCTTTACAGGAGAAATCCCCAGAGGATCTGATAAACACTCTGCCCTCACCTCCTGCCATTCCATTTTCTCTTGAATGCACCCTAGTTACATTTTGATTCTTGTCATCGTACCCCAAACAACTCTTATTAAGGTCACCAAAGACGTCCATGGGGCCCATTCCAAGGATTAGCTTTCCAGGTTCATTTTCTTTGACCTCTCAGCTGCATTTGGCATAACTGGTCACTCTGCCCTTGAAGATTATTCTTCATTGGGTTACTGAGTCACCAGACATTTGGAGTAATCTTTCACTCCTTACTTTTTCTCCTATGCTAAATATAATTATCAGTACACTCTATTAATTTTATCTTCCTCATACACATATATTAAGAATCTGACCACTTTTCACCATCTCACCAACTACTGGCCCAGATCATCACCACCTGTCACCTGTATTGTTGCATTTGTCTGCCACAGGTTCCCCAATTCCACTTTTGCTGTGCCCCCATTCTCAGTTTCTTTTTAACCCATCAGCCAGGGTATTATTTTAAAATTAGATAATGTCTCTCCTCTATTCAGAGCTCCTCAAGTCTTCCTATCTAACTTAAAGTACGGTATAGAGTGTACATGAAGTTTGTGTGCCATTTGCTACTATAAACTGTTTTAAATGGCAGACAAAGTTCACGTACACTCTATATTGTACCGTTTAACCTAGTAAGTTGCACATGAACTTTATGTCTACCCTGTACTGAGCCAGAGGATGGCCTGCGAATCTAAGGCGCTATACACTTGGTGTGTTCTCCTTCATTTCTCACCACTCTCTCTTGCTGCGTCTGCTCCACCCAGCACACCTGATTCCTTGAACCTTGATGTCCCTTGAACAGTCCGCACACACTCTTGCCTTTGGTCCTTTCCATTTGCCTTCTGTAATACTTCTCTCAGATATTCTCATGACTTGCTTCCTTCCATAAAGTCTCCATTCTTTTTTTTTTTAATTAAATGATTGCTGTGTACATTAATGGAATCATGGGGTACAGTGTAGTGTTTTCATATACAATTTGAAATATTTTCATCAAACTGGCTAACATAGACTTCATGACATTTACCTAGTTATTGTGTTAAGACATTTATACTCTTCTTTTAGAAAGATTCACTTGTACCCTTGTAAGACAAACCATAGAGGTGATTTTTCCAATCACCCTCCCTACACCCATCCGCCCTTCTCCCCTCTCCTCCCCCTCCCCATATTCTTGGGCTATAATTAGGTCACAGCTTTCATATGAGAACTATAAATTAGTTTCATAATAGGGCCGTGTACATTGGATATTTTTTCTTCCATTCTTGTGACACTTTGCTAAGAAGAACATTTTCCAGTTCCATCCATGTAAACATGAAGGAAGTAAAGTCTCCATCTTTCTTTAGGGCTGCATAGTATTCCATGGTGTACACTTACCACAGTTTATTGATCCATTTGTGGATCGATGGGCACTTAACTGATTTTCTGAAGTAGAACAGAGACCAGCTGAAAAACAAGATAGAAGTCTCCATTCTACAGCCATCTCACCCATGAGACTAAGGTAGATACTTTCCTACTGCACAGTTCTGCATTCCCCTTACACTGTTTTATTTTTTTTTCTTTGTATCTTCTACTTCCTGTGTTTATTTTCTTATTATATATTTTTCCTTCTCACTGTTTCTACCTCCTCCCAAGGGGGCAGAGAGATTTTTTCCCAAGTTAGCATACTGCCTAAACCATAGTAATTAATAAATACCTGTTGAAGGAAAGAATAAATGGCTATGCTATGTTGCTTCCTTTGTAGCTTATATTATCGTAATCGAGCACTTTGGATTATAAGTGCTACTGGCATCAGATCAAACTAGATTAAATCAAAACAAACATGAAAAAGACGGCCTTGATTTTTCTGAGAGCTACCAAAGGGCTAAGCAGTGGAGTCACTTGTGCAGACAGGCCTGCAGGGCCAGAATCATGGGTGAGGTTGTTTTATATTAGGCATGTAACGGGGCTTTCTGCTGACCACATTGGAGGTGTTACTGAGCTGCTTCCTTGTTTGGGACCCGGCCAGTGATGTGGATTTTGTCAGGTGAAGCAAGTGGGTTGGAGTTGAAGGTATAGCTGAGGAAGAGTGCTAAGAGCTATCCTTCTTTGAGCAGCTACTATGAGCCAGACCTCAAGACTTAAAAACATTAGTTTATTTCAGGATCCCATAAAACCCAAGAGGCATCTATCACTTCCTCATTTTGTGAAAAGTTGGATGACTATGTCAAACTCTCTGTGCTCAGAGGAGTTAGAACTGGACATCATTGCACTGAAATCACACTAATGGAGAGAAACAGGTGACGTATAAGAAAATGGCTGCGGGTTTCTCTTCAGACCTTACGTCCTAACACCCAGAGACATTTAGGTGAGGATCCAGATGTTTACTAAATCTTTCAAAGAAGCATTTGTCAAGCCTCTGTTTTTAATTTTTTTTTTAAGCCAGCATAATGCTCTGAGGGATATAGAAGTAAATACGTGGTAAATCTCCTCAGAAGTTTGTGATCTTATTTGGAATGTAAAACTAATACGTTGACTAGCAGATTGTAATACAAAATACTGTCTGCAGTGCATTCGCTGTATTTTAAGTGCTATTGCAAATGAGAAAATGGAGAAATCTATACCATTTTGCTGCTCACCGTTTATTGAGTGTATTTTATGTTTTCATTTACTAGTTTCTAGGGATAAAGGGATGATGATGATAGTGTTAAATGGCACATAATGAGTACTGTTCTGAGTGCTGTAACTATGTCTTCTCTCTTAATTCTCACAGGAATCATATACAGTAGGTCTTGTTATTATCCACATTTTAAAGGTAAAAAAATGGAAAAAAATGGTGAAGTAGCTCATTTGCTTATAGTTATTACTGTTAGTTGGTGTCAGAGCCATGATCCAAAGCCAGCTAATCTGGTTAAGAGTAAAGTCTTACCCACGTATACGAAAGAAAAGGTCCATGTACATGCAGAGCCCAGGATGTTGCTGGGAGACAGGCAGGCAAATAAATGATTCCTGTACCAGTGTGGTAAATGCTACCATAGTGTGGTGAGGATGCTCTCAGAATCTGAGGTTGTGCTTTCACCTGACTTGGGGGTTCATGAGGGAGGACAAAGGAAAGTTTTCCTCATGTTTAGATTGCTCTAGAAAAATAGTGTTTGCCTACATTTGAATCTTCCCACATTATTTCCAAAACACTTATAGATCAATAAGGACAACAAATAAAAGTATACATGCCCACATTTTAAGCATAACTGGAGGCAGAGAGTACTATAAACTTTAATGTACCTGAAAATAAAACTTTATGTAATGAATATAAAAGAGTAGAAACATGTATACAAAACTAGTATAGAAAGAAAATGAGAAAAATATTTTAGCTGATCCAAATCCTTTAAAAAAAAAAAATCCAAAGTAGGAAACGCTGTGTTACAATATTCCCAACTTGAATCAGATACCATTTCACAAACCTTTAGAGATAGGAAAACCTGTCCTTAATCAGAAATTAAAAAAGTTAGAGGGAGGGTATATAAAAAATAGGAATATGTAAGACATGAATTGATGAAATAAAGAAAATAAAAAGAAAGACAAAATCATTTTGGGAATGAAGAATAAATTACGAATGCCTCAACAGAAAGAATTAGTACATTGAAAAAAAGCCATTACAATAACCAAGAGAATGAATATAAAGTGAAGACAAAAAGAATCAGAAAGAAAATGGCAACTAAAGAAGATAGGAGGAGATAATCCCAAGTCCATATAATTGGAGTCTCTGAAGAAGAAAAATGAAATAGTTGAATGTAACTAATATTTAAAATTATAATGCAAGATAGCCAAAACAATCTTTCTTATTTATTTATTTATTTATTTACAGTTTTTGGCCAGGGCTGGAATCGAACCCACGACCTCTGGCATATAGGGCTGGCGCCTTACTCCTTTGAGCCACAGGCGCTGCCAGCCAAAACACTCTTAAAAAATAAAAACAAATTTGGAGGACTCATGCTTCCAATTTCAAAATTGATTACAAAGCTACAATAATCAAAACAGTGTGGCACTGCATTAAGGTTTACAATACAGACCAAAAGAATAGAATAGAGAACCCAGAAATAAACCTTTGCATATATATTCCATTGATTTTCAAGAAGGGTGTCAATACTGTTCATTGGTTAAAGGACAGTCTTTTCAGCAGATGCTGTTGACAAACTAGATATCCACTTGCAAAAGAATGAATTTAGACCTTTTCTTTATGCTACATACAAGAATCAACTCAAAATAGATTAACATAGGAGCCAAAAGCTCTTAGATGTGACACCAAACACACAGGGGATAAAAGAAAAAAAGAGATAAATTGGACTTTGTCAGCATCAAACGCTTTTATGAATTAAAGGATACTATCCAAGAATATAAAAAATCTAAGCACAAAATGGAAGAAAATATTTGCAAATTGTATAAGGAATTAATATTCAAAATATACAAAGAACTCATACCACTCGATAACAAACAGCCCAATTCAAAAACAGGCAAAGGACCTGCATAGACATTTTCCCAAAAAATGTGTACAAGTAGACAATAAGTACCTGAAAAGAAGCTTACCATCCTTAATCAAAAAGAAAATGCTAATCAAAATTACAATGAGCTATCAGCTCACAACTACTAGGATGTCCATAATAAAAGAAGGTGAGGATGTGAAAAAAAATTAGATCCTTCCTATACTACTAGTAGGAATGTAAATGGTATGCCTACTGTGAAAAATAGTTTAGTGGGTCTTCAAAAAAACTAAATTACCATATGACCCAGCAATCTCCCTCCCAGGTTTATACTGAAAGAAATTGAAAGCAGAAACTTGAAGAGATACTTGCGCTCTGGTGTTCATCGTAGCACTATTCACAGTAGCCAAAAGGTGGAATCAACTTCAATGTACACACATCTATCCTTCATCTAGGTGACTAGAGAAACAAGGTGTGGTGTACATACACAATGGAATGAAGAAATTGTGATACACATTATAAGGAAAAACCTTGAAAACATTATGCTAAGTGAAATATGTGTGATAAATATTGTGTGACTTCACTTACATGACATGAATAGGCATTAGAAGTTACCAGGGACTGAGGAGAGGGGAATGGAGAGTTACTGCTTATTGGTTACAGAGTTTCTGCATAGAGTGATGAAAAAGGTTTGGAAATAGTGGTGATAGCTGCACAACATTGCGAATGTGATTAATGCCACTGATTTGTGCAATTAAAATGGTTAAATTGGTAATTTTTCATTATATGTCTATATTTTACCACAATTAAAACATTAATAATGTTTATATCGGCTCGGTGCCTGTAGCTCAACCGGCTGGGGCACCAGCCACGTACACCTGAGGTGGCGGGTTCGAATCCCCGGCCCGGACCTGCCAAACAACAATGACGGCTGAAACCAAAAAAATGGCCGGGCGTTGTGGCAGGTGCCTGTGGTCCCAGCTACTTGGGAGGCGGAGGCAGGAGACTCGCTTGAGCCCTGGAGTTGGAGGTTGCTGTGAGCTGTAATGCCACGGCACTCTACCCAGGGTGACAGCTTGAGGCTCTGTCTCAAAAAAAAAAAAAAAA
>CAUYTI010078896.1:0-43084 GCA_963575145.1 Galago senegalensis | reverse complement strand
TTCTAAAGTAATCTTGATTTTCACTATACAGATTTTTTTTTTTAAGACGGAACCTCAAGCTATCCCCCTGGGTAGAGTGCCATGGCATCGCAGCTCACAGCAACCTCCAACTCCTGGGCTCAAGCGAGTCTCCTGCCTCAGTCTCCCAAGTAGCTGGGACCACAGGCGCACGCCACAATGCCCGGCTATTTTTTTTGGTTGCAGCCGTCATTGTTGGTTGGCCGGTCTGGGCTGGATTCAAACCCACCACCTTAGGTGTATGTGGCTGGTGCCTTAGCCACCTGAGCCACAGGTGCTGAGCCAATTTTCTGATTTTTTATAAGTGAACCTATGTTGTTAACTACCAAATAGAAAAGCATACTTTGTCCTAATTTCATACATTATACAACTCTATACGTGATCACTTCTCATGCCTCAACTCAAATAGCTAAAACATTTGACATTTTGGGTATAGAAGGTTTTTAATTTATGAGGAGTTTTCACTATTTTACAGATGGGGAACTGATACTTTGAAAGATTAAATCACTTGCCTATTGTATGAGGGAACCAGGATTGCATCCTAGGTCTCCCTGACGTCAAATTCCATAATATTAACCCTTTAACTCTGTTAAAACTCTGAGGGCAAAATTATGTTTCCTATTAGATATTCCCGAAGTATATTGTAATAGTACCATACAGTAATTAAACAAAACTAGGACTTAATACTTATTCTTTGGCTATTAAGGGCAAGTAGGATATATTTTAAATGCTAACATTAGAATTTATCGTTTCATACTGTGCTAAGAACTGGGTTAAGGATTTTTTTATGCATTAATCTCATTACTTCTCACCAGAATCATGTAAGTTTAATACTACTATCATCTGAGTTTACTGGTGAGAAAACAAAGTGATAGATATGTAGGTACAAAAATTAATATAATAAACCATATTAGTTTAGTTCCCAAAATCAGTACTTTTACTCATTAAATCAGTATAACACCACAGAAGGGATTCATTGTGTATTCATTACACTAATACACAGTTTTTAGGGATTCATTGTGTATTCATTACACTAATACACAGTTTTTAAATTGAGTTAATCCTTAAAACAAAAAACTTAGACACTAATTTAACTGAACTTTATTATATCATCATGTAGAAGTGTAGTTACTCTCTCATTTGTCTCTTAATATGATTACACTGTTATCTAAAAGTGATAAAAACAAAAAAAGCCATACTACAGATCATCATTATTGAGGAGCATTTTTCCTTTCTTTCTTTTTTTTTTTTTTTTTTGAGACAGAGTCATATTCTATAGGTAGGCCTTGATTGCAGCGATACCATCATAGCTCACTGCAATCTCAAAAACCTGGTTCAAGCAATCCTCCTGCCTCAGCCTCCTGAGAAGCTGAGACTATAGGTACACACCACTCTACTTTGCTAATTTTCAAAATTTTTTGTAGAGTAACGGGTCTCATTATTGCCTCCGCTAGTCTCAACTTCAGGCCTCAACCTATCCTCACCTTAGCCTTTCAAAGTGTGAGGATTATAGGCTTGAACTGCCATGCCTGGTCCACTTAGGCTTTGATAATTTTTAAAATACCACTTTTAAGAAATATGTTTAGAGAAAAAAATTATAAAAAATTTTTCTCTTATACCATTAATAATCTATAATTTTCAGACTGATGTATTTGGACACAGAAGAAAAAACCGCTTCATGATGGGAAGGCTTCCTCCGCATGCACTCGGGTAGGTGTGCCGCACGTGGGGGGAGCTTCCTCCGCATACACTGGGGGAGGTGTTCCGCACGTGGGAGGGGTTTCCTCATCATGCACTCGGGGAGGTGTGCGGCACGTGGGGGGGGGCTCCCTCCGAATGCACTCTGGGAGGTGTGCCGCACGTGGGGCGGGTTTCCTCAGCATGCACTTGGGGAGGTGTTCCGCACGTGTGGCGGGGGGGGGCTTCCTCAGCGTGCACTCGGGGAGGTGTGCCACACGAACACCAATCAATACTCATCCTTTTCCATTAGTCACATCTTCAAACTGGAGATCATCTGTTTTACACAAAGCAAACTGGATCTGGCACACAGTGCGTGCACAAAAATGTTGGTTGCTGAATACCTTTATTACACATCTTATTAGTTTAAAAACTTAATTGCTTTAATATTATGTCTCATTTCCATCGTGGTGTCTCTGCTAAGATATCTGATTTATTTCTGGATATCTTGGGTCTGACATGGTGTCACTCAAAGTAATGAGCTCAATGGATACTTTTTGAATAGACAAAATAATCTAATTTAATCCTAAAACTATCTGGGGAGGTGTACTCATTTTCTCATTTAAGAATTTTGCTCAAAGAATAGTTGATCGTACATATCCTTGGGCAGATGAGGGCCCAGGCAGGGAACGCCATATTCCACAGGTACATCCATTCTATTTATCATTCACTAGTCATTTAGTTCCACTTTAATATTAATATTACACACAAAACTGCAATAATCTGAAATAATTGCTCAACTTAATTATTCCTACCATCTTTAATGTTTTCCAAGAATCATGATCCTTTAAGCTAAATTTAAATTTTTTAAAAAAAGACTTAACTGTTTTATTCTTTATTGCAAGAAAGATATTTACTAAAACATTTTTAAATTAAAAAATTAAAAAATCCTTAGCCGGGCATTGTGGTGGGTGCCTGTAGTCCCAGCTGCTTGGGAGGCTGAGGCAAGAGACTTGCTTAAGCCCAAGAGTTGGAGGTTGCTATGAGTTGTGATGCCATAGCACTCTGCCCAGGGCAACAGCCTAAGACTCTGTCTCAAACAAACAAAAAAAAAATTAAAAATCTTGAAAGTATCAGGGGAAGCTCAATTTAACTTCCATATCCTGGTAAACATTATCTTTTATAAAACAAACAATAAAAAGAATAGGCTGTCCAGATTTTGTCCCTTGCTCAACAAATGCTTACTACTAGTAGTCTCTAAGTTGACTCTATTTATTCCTTACAAATAAAAACATTCAGAAATGGTCTTCTATTTGCCTTCCTAAATCTAAAATAACTAGAATACATTCAGTATTTCCCATTTAATAGACTTCTACCAAATATATAAGTCGACATCCACCAGCAAATTGATACTACTCTTCAAAGTTAATCGTGAAGCTTAAATATTACTTGTAATTTTAATTAATTGAAAGATGACTTTTCCCGATTTTTCTACAGACTCTGATAGCTAGTACATTTGAGATTTCTGGCTTTTGCATATCATACACTTTATAGAAATGCATCGTGTGCACATATTCCTTTACATGGGATGTGAATTTTTTTTTTTTTTTTTGAGACAGAGCCTCAAGCTATCCCCCTGGGTAGAGTGCTGTGGCATCACAGCTCACAGCAACCTCCAACTCCTGGGCTCAAGTGAGTCTCCTGCCTCAGCCTCCCAAGCAGCTGGGACACAGGCGCCTGCCACAATGCCTGGCTATTTTTTGGTTGCAGCCATCATTGTTGTTTGGCGGCCCAGGCTGGATTCGAACCCGCCACCTTAGGTACATGTGGCTGGTGCCTTAGCTGCTTGAGCCACAGGTACCAAGCCATGGGATGTGAATTTGTACCCATCACAAAATAAAGTTGATCAAGTGGTAAACCATCCAGTGAAATTCTATCTTTTGGACAGCTTCATCTAATAGGAGTTTTTCCACTAAATTACCCAGATGAACATAAACCTTAAAGAGTTAAATCCTACTAGCTCATGTGTGTAATTGCGACAGTGGAAAATTACAGCTAATAGGAAGGTGTAGATGTTCATTTTCAGATGACTGAACAAAATAGAAAAAAAAAATTCTTCTCTACACTGATTTCTATTTATATAACATATTATTTTCATACACCTCTGGTGTATTTAATTAAAAATAAGTAAAATAATTAAAATAACACTGGAAAGACTTTTAAAGGATACTCTACCGGGGAACCTGCAGCCTCAAGGCCACATGTGGCCTTCTAGATCCCCAAGTGCAGCCCCCTGACCAAATCCAAACTTTACAGAACAAATCCCTTCATTAAAAGGATTTGTTCTGTAAAATTTGGATTCAGTCAAAAGGCTGTGCTCCAGGATCCAGAAGGCCACATGTGGCCCCAAGGCCGCGGGTTCCCCAGCCCTACCAGACTGCCATTATTTATTTTGTAAGAGCACTTCACTCACCATCCAGCAATTTATGTTATATGTTATACAAAGAGACAAAGTTACAGAGAAAGGAGCAATAACACCTGTCTTTAAATATGTGCAAAGATCTTTCTGCAGCTTGCTTAGAAAAAAAAAAATTAAGTATTCCAGCTTTAAAGTATTCAGAACTAGTCTCCCTAACAAGCTTGCCGTGTTTTCTTTGGTGATTTTTCATGGGTACTTCACTGTACTTTAGTCTTTTAGTCCAAGTCGTGCTCTGTTGTTTCCAGCAGAACTATTGTCTGGGGATCATTTTTGTCTTTAATTGAAAACTGCTTCTGAGGGAGTGACAAGTACAGGGCACAGTATTCTGTAAGCTTCCCACGTCTGTACAGTTGAACCCCTCTAAATTTAAAGCACATCTATGAGATCAGATTACATATTATGGTTATATGTTATATTTAGCACGTTATACCTGTTTGTTTTTTTATTGTCTCTTTTCTTCCTTTTTTCTATTGGTTGGTTCCAAGAAATCTTTGGTCTACAGTACATAGACAAGAGTTAAGGGCATAATAGATGGTCAGTTATCACAGTTCAATGATTGGCTGAGTAAAAGAACCTCACATTCTAATCAGACACTTGTGAAGAAACTGTTTAATAAGATTTCAGTGAGGAATTAGCCCTTGGGGGAATTTAATGTGTTTCTATAAATAACAAGCAAATTCTTGGTTTTTATTGACAATGCTCACCTATTGACATAGTTATTTTTCTTTGCAAATTACTGTACATTACATTAGAGTGTGGATATCTGGATAGTAATGTGTTTAAGAGTACAGACTCTGGATTCAGACTGCCTACTTGAGAAATTGAACTTTGCCCTTCAATTAGAATATGATTGGATGTGATTTTTTAACTGTTTTGTGCATGAATTTTCACATATATAAAAAGAAGTATAATAAAATAAAGATTAATAATAAACACTATATTCCAGAATTGTTGTCAGGATGAAATAAATTATTACATTTGACACGCTTAAAACAATGCCCAATACAGTGAATCATAGCTACAAATATTAGCTACTATGATTAATATTAAAGCATTTTCATGTTCTGCTTAATAAATGTTAGTGGCAGCCATCTCTACGATAATTACAACTAACATTAATTCTACTCATAGTTTGTTTAGATTGAACTGAACCCCAAAAGATTGACTACTCTTAGTTGTTCAGTAAAATTTGTTTCCTAATTACAAAAATTGAGTACCAAACTTCAACCCAATTGGAATATAGATAAACTATGGCAACAGACACCTTTGGCTACTAATTAAAAAGGCATCAATAATATCTTAATATAAATAAGCTAACCTAATTGATTCCATTCACAAACATTGATTTCTGATGATCAGAAGAGAAGGTACATAAAAAGTACACAGCAGAGCCAATTTGAGGAGGATTTTATTTTATTTTATTTTATTTTATTTTATTAATTAATTATTTTTTAGAGACAGAATCTAACTCTATCACCCTTCGTAGAATGCCATGAGGTCACAGCTCACAGCAACCTCCAACTCCTGGGCGTAGGCAATTCTCTTGCCTCAGCCTCACGAGAGTAGCTGCGACTACAGTCATCTGCCACAACACCCTGATATTTTTTGTTGCAGTTTGGCTGGGGCCAGGTTCGAACCTGCCACCCTCAGTAATATGGGGCCTATGCCCTACCCACTGAGCCACAGGTGGCACCACCCCCTGGGGGAAAGATTTTAAAACAAGCAACCAAAACACACTGAAACAGAAGTAAAGGCTCATGAAGACATATTTTGTTTGCTTCACAATGTTCTTCTGAGCAGGTAACATCACAAATGTCATCTGGTACCACAGCATTTTCCTTTCTACTATTAATATTGATAGACACAATGTAAGTCCACATTATTTTTATTGGTTTATAGTTGAAAGCTATGTGGAATGGAGGTCAACAAATTGAAAATACCTTCACAAAACTGATGACTGCTAATCCTCTTTAGGTATGTTTGTTAATGGTACTTAATTTAAAAGATGGATTAATTTTTTCTATTAAAAACTGTTTTCATGTTATAGACTCATTAACTAAGATTTTAATGCCACAGCTACATGTTAAGGTAGTATATTATGTTAAAACAAGACATAATTTCCAAAACATAAAATATCTTAGCTGCTAAAAAAAACAAAACAAGAAAACCCCCCAACTTATGTAAAATAATCTGGGTTTAGTTAGAGCAAGGTACCCATTTTATTCTCCACGGCACCACATTTTTCCTTCTAGTATATTTTTTAATGTGTACCCATATCTCTCCCATCATATAAACTCATCCTCTTGAAGATTCCCTCAGGGCACTTTTGTTGCTATCTTACTTTTCATTGGTCCAACAATTTTAGCATGAAGACACATTGGCTCAATATATTTTATCACCTGATTTGAAACTCCTTATAGTTCAGGTTTTGAAAATTGTCCAGCTGTTCTATTTAGGAAGGTGATTGTCAGGCTCTGCACAACTTAATTGTTGTATGGAATTCATCACTCTTAACCCTCCGGCCTTGGCACTCAGTCTCCACTGGTGCTAACCACACTCACGTCTTGTGTTTTTATCCCCATGTCTCTGACTGTTCCTTCTCCATCTTCTTGACTAGATTTTTCTCCATTTGCATTTTTTTTTAATTATGATGTTTGAAATCTCTAACTCTGTCTTTTTTCTATGCTAAATTTTCTTCCTGACTGAATGATCATATTCAACCCCAAGATGTCCCCTATTGTCTTTATGTGGGAGCTCCAGTATCCCTAACCCTAACCCTAATTTTTCTTTCAATATTTCTCACTTATTTGGTCCATAAACACTCGAGTGCTTCCAAAGAGTTAACTTAAATCAACATACATGGGCCTCAAAATATCCCAGCTCCTCTTTAAACATAACAATAACTATTTTATTCCTTGTGTTATTTCTAATCTCTGTGTAAGAATAAACTAAGAAACCTATAGTTAACATGGAATCCTTTCTCTGTATTATCCTCATATCAAAATAATCAACTTTATCACAAAATTTTCTCCCAAACCAGTTATCTTCTCTTCAAGTCCAAGTTCACATGTAAAGTAAGATCCTAGCTTACTTCTCTGTCCAGAGTAACTGCAAGCATTCAATTCCATCTAGGTAGATTCAAAGCATGTATTACAACCCCAAGAAGATATATACGGTTCCCAGAAATGTGAAGCAATGAGTATAGTTTGAAATATTTCCTATGTGATGTTAACATAACATACCCCTCCTCTCCCTTGCTTTCTCTGTGCTCGGGGGTTGAATCACTTATCTAATCCCTTTAAGTGGTTCTTATCCTTGACTGTACACTGAAATCCCCAGGGGAGTTAAAAAAATTCACAAGTCTGGGTCCCACACCCAGAAATTCCGACATCATTGTTCTGGGTCACAGCCTGGTGATTCTAACATATAGCCAAGGTTAAGAACCAGTGTTGCAGGCTAACGATGTCTGGAGTTAGTGAACAATATTCCAGTGCTAGAAAAAACACCCCGATTGGCATAGGCTACTCACAAAAAATTCTATTGATTTACACGGCCTTATTCAATGCTCATTATGTTTTAAAATATGCATACTACATCAGCACTGGTAGATAGTAGTACAGAATAAATAAAAACGTTTACAAAAATTATAGTGTACATGAAAATAGGTTGGCATAAAACAACGCTTGCTGTGGAACTATAGCTTGTTATATTTCAGTGCAACTGTTTACATGCTGGTTTTCATCTAGTCTGAGTGTTTGCTGGGCCAACTTATTATTCTTCCATAGTTATCTCCCCAAAACCAAATATGAACCTGTCATACCCTTGCTCTAAAATCTTCAATTCCAAGTCGTCTTGTTTAATTCCAAATTGATTGTTTAATGAAAACTATAGACAGTTAAGTACAAATTCTTAACCTAGCTTTCAAGCTCCTTCTCATTTTCTCTTCAAACTCTACAGCCTTTTTTCTCCCCCTCCATTCTCATAACCTCTGCTGAAATATTTCCTCTTTTATTCCAATATACCAGGTCCCTGTTCAGTTTACAAAAGTCTTCATTTCTTCTTAGTAACCCTCCATTAAATTTATAAAAGACGATTAAAACACACCTCTTCTCTCAAGTATGCTAGGATTATTTATTAAATATCTATCAGAGCACTTCAACTTTACTACAATTAATATTATACATGTTTAAAACAAAGTCTAAAATTTAGTTTTGAATATTACATTTTCCCAATATTTGGCACTGAGCTAAGTATACAATAGTGGCTTAATAGATGTCTGTTGAGTAAATTTGGTTTTTCTATAAATACTTATTGATTGCCTGCTAAGTGCCTTTTAAGGCACTTCTAAAATAACAATAAAAAATTTATATCTTGGCCAGGCACAGTAGATCACTCCTGTAATCCTAGCACTCTGGGAGGCCAAAGTAGGAGGATCCCTTGAGCACAAGCATTTGAGACCATACTGACCACGTCTTTACTAAAAATAGAAAAATTAGCTGGGTATTGTGGCAGACACCTGTAGTCCCAATTACTTGGGAAGCTGAGGCAGGAGGATCACTTGTGACCAGGAGTTTGAGATTGCTATGAACTTGGCTGACGCCACAGCCTGGGCAACAAAGTAAGACTCTGTTTCAGAAAAGGAAAGGGAAGAGGGAAGGGAAGGACGGGAAGGGGAAGGAGAAGGAGTAAGAAGAGGAGGGGAGGAGAGAGGAGAGGAAGGGAAGGGAGGGGAGGGGAGGGGAGGGGGGGAGAGAGGAGAAGGAGAGGAGGAAAAAGGAAAAGGAAAAGAAAAAGAAGTTAAATATTTAGTAAATAATCAAAGAATAATGATTTTTTAAGTGAATAAGTTTTGTTTGTTCCAGGATAACCAGAACAAAACTACCCATTTTAAAAACAAACAAAAGCAGCTCACCATTTACTACATACCATGGATGCTGCCTAAATATAGAATCAATTCTGTTTTCTATGAGCAGGAATTCGCTATTAATAGTAACCCTGAATGAATACTGTATAATGATAAATTATGTTTATAATAGTAATTCTACGTAAATTCAAGATTCTAAGATGCTATCTTAATCAAAGATTATATTTACTCAGGTTATATCACATTTTGTAATACACTAACTGCACAGAAATTTCAGACTTACAGAAAAATGGTGCTAGAAGAGATAAATTCTTCACTTGACAGACGGGAAAACAAAGTCATAGAAGTCAAGTGTCTTCCCTCAGGTCATACAACTAGTTAGTCGCTGAACCACTGATAGAAATCCCATTCCCTGAGATTGCTTCCTAGTGCTCCGTATACCCTACGAAACTGACTTCTCTCTTGGTGAACGAGGCTATCAACTCCCAGACTAAATAATGTTGAATTATACCTCACTATCCAAGAAACAGAATGTTATTATAAATAAAACATTGCTTTTCAATGTTTAAGTGTGGTGAAATAAGAAATATAAAACATTATTATGACACTATGAAATATTAAGCGGCTTGGAACGCTTACAGGTTATTAAGCATCCTTATTGGCAGGTTTTTAAGCATCCTAAGCAAAAGTGATTATTCAGGAATCATGTGTAATAATTAATGATAAAAAAGATATTTAAAATAATAGGTTTATAATTCCTTAAAAATACTCATTTATGCAAGCATATCAATATACACATGTATGCCAATTATAACCAAAACATTAATAATTAGCATACAATGATAAGAATTTTAATGTAGGTCAGTTTAAGTTGAGAATGGATTTATAAACAACCCACTTACTACTCAATGGTTTAAATTCCTCATCTGTAGAACAGGGATAATAATAGGGGTTAGTAACTGTTATATAAATGAGGTTCCTAATAAAAAGCCTACATATGATACCTTAAACATTTCAAAACATGTAATGAAGGGTCACACATTACATAATAGCCATAACCATTATGATATAATGCGTAAGAAGACAATATTGATGTTTGATTCGGAGCACAGGAATTACATTCAAATAGATGTCAATTCAATTTCCAGTTTAGAATGTTTCGCTGAATGGCCTAAAGGAACATTAACTACAGTCTAGATTTAGACTGCATTACTGCATTTACCTGTAAATCACTAAGTGATAATGACACTGCATGTAGTGAACCTGGGAAAATCTAACAAAAAACTTAAACATAAATGGGAAAAACAGATGTGCTTCAAGGAATATTGAAGTTCTTTTGGTACAAGAAATAGAATAAATGTATATTGTATTTGTCCAAGCACAAGTAGAACAAATATCTTACGAAAATTATTTGGCACATATCGAAATTGGTTCTGGATATTAAATTAATTTTAAGTCTTCTTTCCTTGTAGAATAATCCTGAATAATATAGGACACTCGTAAATATCAGAATTATTTATTCATCAGCTTCAAAAAGGTTTCCTTGACCCCGGGCTTCATTTTCTCATTTACAATGTGAAAATGTTTGTTCATCGAGAATGTACAGTTGGGTTATTCACTGTACAACGTATAGGTTATTCACTGCCCAAGCATATCTACTAAACCGTACACTACGTCTAATACATTTGCACAGGTTATTCATTGTACAAGGGCAAGCAGGTGTGAAATTTAGCTTGACCTGCACTTTCCAAGCAGTGTTCTGGATGTGACTACCAAGGGAAGGGATGCTTTTGCATAAACTGCAAAGATACAGAGTCTAAGTTTGCAATGCTATATTAAAGTGAGGTGTGTTCTAAGTATGCTAGGACAAACTCACTAACAGATGCATTGCCCATTCATTTAACATGTAAGTAAAACAACTTGACTCCTGTTACTTTGACAACTTTAGTGCAGCATGGATCTTAACCACCACTGCACAGTGGACAGCTTCCCTTTGTAAGGCTCTAGCTCTGCCAACTTACTACCTACTCTTAAAAGGGCTATCGTTGATAGTTTTACTGCTTCACTGTCCTCAAAACACTGAACTTTGTGCTTATTTGATTATTTTTACTATCTTTTCCTTTTTTTCCTCCTTTTTCCCCTTGCATACCTGTCTTGTATACTCACAATGAGACAAATGTCCTTACAAATTCTGCCTACAATTCAAGTCCTTCTCACTTAAAGATAAGTAAGGAAATCTTTCCTCATTTATTAGTTCCTTTCTCTTGCAATCTGGCTCTAGAGTAACCTGATTCTAATTATTCCTACAATTTCTTATTCCTAGCGACTCCTACATCTGTTCACCTTACGTTTTCATTGTAGTTGAGTAATGTAACAGTGACTATCCTCGGTTTACCTGCATTTATTTAGCATTGTTTTACAAGTTATAATGAATATATAAATTCTCTTTTCAAGGCCCATGGATGTTTTATTCAACTTCCTTTTTTGTTCACCAAAGTTCACAACAGGCAAGGAGGCTGTTGGTTTTCAACAGGTAAATTTGCCAAACCAAAATCAGAATGGGTATTTTTTCAAGGCACCAATGAAAACAGCTGGTTCTCATAAAACTCTCCCTCCTTCAAAGATCCATAAATTAATATGCACTACATTTATCCTGAAAACCACAAAATCAGTTGAGGAATACTCAGAAGTCCTACAAACGAACTTCTGGGTTTGAAATTGATTCCATGACTTATTACCTATTTCTTTTCTCTGCTACCCTAACTTTTGTTTGAAAAATAAGAATAATAGTAGTTTCTGTCATATAATTTTAAGGTGCGTATGTCTTTAAACAGTTATTATTACTATAGCTTCTTATAGAATGTAACCAAGATTAATACAAGCAATAAATACCAGAAAAATACACTTATGAAACAGTGTTTTATAAAACAGATTTCAGCAACTTTTAATAACTATTTCTTGATACTCTTCCTAAAATAATCATGAATTGAGTGTTACTGTGTGTCAGGAAGAGGCTAAACATTTCATATTATCACTTAAATTAATCTTCATAATACACCCTATGATTCAGGTATTATCATTTTACCATTTCATAAAGAAGTTTAGAGACTCACCCAAAATACAGCTAATAAGCGAATACGTCAGGATTTGAATTCAGTTGTGTATAAGTTCAGGGCTACAACTTCTAAACTAGTGGTTCTCCAACTTCAGGTCTTACCAGAATCACCAAGATGGCTTTGACAAAATATAGATTGCTAAGATTCACCCCACGTGGTTCAGTTACTCTATTGAAAGACTTGAGAATTTGATTTTTCACCATACACATATTTTTTTAATTTCAGATTAATACAAGGGTACAAACAATTAGCTTACAATGTTAACATTTGGTAGGCAAAGTCCATGTTGTATGTCGGCACCCAGGCGGTGTGCCATATACCTTTACATTGTGCCTATGAGGCGGGAGCACACTGATCCTGGTTTCTTCTCTCCTCTTCCCCCTCTCCTAAGAAAATTTGATTTTTAACAAGTTCCTAGATGATCTGATGCTGTACAACCAGGACCCATTCTCTCAGAATCACTGGACTAAATTATTAAACATATTGTTTTGATTCTCTAATTAAGTAAGGTTAACAGGCACAGTGGCTCATTCTTGTAGTCCCAGTATTTTAAGAGGCCAAGGTGAGAAGATCACTTGAGACCAACACCGCAAGACACCCAACTCTAAAAAACAATAACAACAACTGGCCAGGCTTTAAAAAGTAGCTTAGAATAAAACTAATTAACATTGTATAAGCATACCCCCATATTTTAAGATTGTTGTAATAAGAGCAGTCATAATGTTATAATCTTTATATGATTTAGGAATTTAAAAACAGTATTTATTTGTTTATCTATTTACTTACTTATTGAGACAAGGTTTCACTCTGTTGCCTAGGCTAGAGGGCAGTGGCATCATCATTGCTTTGCTGCTTCAAACTCCTGGGATCAGGAGATCCTCTTGCCTCAGCTTCCCAGGTAGCTGGGTCAACATTCAACGGGCCACCACTCCTGGCTAATTTTTATATTTTTGGTAGATAAAAGGTATACAGGCTATCTTCCAACCCCTGGCCTTAGGTGATCATCTTGCCTCAGCCTCTCAAAGAACTAGGATTACAGGAGCGAGCCACCATACATGTACGAAGACCGAAAGCTGCGTTTCATGTAGTCAAATCTAAGTATCGTTTATTTAGTCCAAGGGTATCCAAAAAGTTTTAGAATCTCATACTGATTTCTGCAAGCAAGATGTTGCTGATTTATTAAAGAGAATGAGTGCATCAAAGGCACATAATAACCATAACTACTCCAACTTGATATGGTCTATTTTGTGTCTGCTGATCTCATTTAAAACAAATTATCACCCATGTGTAGTTTTCATTTGTTAGCCTCATGTATACTGATGTTAGGACAAGTTGAAGAATTAAAATTTAAAAAAAATCACTCTAAGAACCCAAGACATACAGTATTGCCAAATAAAATAATTAAGCCTATGATATCGAAATACAGCTCCCACTTTGAAACAAATGATATTGCTTATTTTCAAAGAGGCCTTCATTTCCCCTGAAGAGAGCCCTATCATTCTTACAATATGAAACAGTTCCAAATTATTTAATAGCTTACCGTATTTTGGTGCTATTTTGTTTAAAAAAGCAAAACTTTTTAAAGTTAAGTTTAAATATGAACTCCTTAGCACATTTGTTTCTACAATTACAAAATATTACAGCTTCTTATTCAAATTGGCAAAATTGACACAGTGAATATTAAATTCTAAATTTGTAAGATATCAAAATTAATATAGAGACCAGAAAAAATAGAACTATAAGGTAGTCTATAATTTCACAATTCCATAATTGTATCATAGTAAGAATTAGAAAAGATTACACACTAAAACATTTTAGTAATGTCACAACTACGTGTCATATTTAGGAGAGGAGGTAAAAATTCTTCCATGACTTATAGAAAGGTAACTATGAATTGACTCATTTTACTAATGAAATATGGACCAGGCCAAACACTATGATACAAAAGATCAGAATTGTCATCCAAAATAATTAACCCACTCAGTAAGTCTGCATAAAGTGCTGAAATCTATTTCTAATAAGTGTTGGCTGATCTTGGAAAATCTAGAGAAAGAGACCACACATAACTCAAATTCAACAAGTTGTCACTGGTTTTGTGACTTAGGGAGGCAGAATAACAAAGAACTAGATTATCACTTTTAATGATGAGAAAATTAAAACTAAGACATGAGAATAACATTCTCATTTCAAAAGCACTAATTTGCACCTAGTCTCAAATTTGGGCTCCGATTTACAAATTAAATCATGGTTCCAGTAGAAAACAATCTTTTAATGAGTAAACGAGGTGGGTTTTCACAATCTCTTGGAACCTTGGAATGAAGAAGTAATAAAATCATTACTCTCAGTATAATCTGTGACTGATGTTTTGAGTAGAATGAATTATAAGGCACATACCAATAAAAATAAGCCATGCCTTTAAAATCTGATAGGTATCGGTGCATGAACTCAGAAAGTCCTTATCTTCTATTTTTCATACATTTTTAAAAGAAATTATAAATGAACTGCCTTTTATCTTCCATCTTTTTCACATTCTTCATACCCTTTTGTCTTAAATGAAATCTGATTATCCTGAAAGAACACTGAGCAACTCTCGCTGCCTCACTTTTCCAGTGATGGGAGGGAGTGACATTTTCTTTTCTAGCTCATGGAGAGTTTTAGTTCATTGATCAGTTTTTTTCTTGAGGCAAACCCTCTCTTCTTTGTAGCTGAAGCCATTCATCCATACATCTGGCTACCCCATTTTATCACACTCAGTCCACACCGTTGCCCCATTAGAAATTGGACAATTCAGTCTCATACATCCTTCCCACCGCCTCCTAATTTACAGCAACATCCTGGGCTGCCTCACCTACTATACACATGACTCATAAAAAATTCGAGCTTAAAAAAAAACCTTACATAACAAATTTAATTTCTGCTCTATCGCAGCCTGTCTTCCATTGCCCACACACCATGAACCCTGACAAAAACTGGGGGTGTTGTAACTCCAAAAGACAACCTCTCAAATCTCTCGCAGATCTCTGACAGCCTATTTTTTTTTCTAGTATTTTTGTTCTTCTTACACCTGAGATGAGGACACTAAAGCTGAACAAAATACTCAGGTCTCTGGCCCTACGCTCCACCCCCATCTTTCCTTTTATCCTTCTCTCCTAGACTTACAGCGTCTGTGCAGCTTAGAACTTTTGCTTCATTGCTTTCAATGTTTGTATCAGTAAAGACACTCCATTCCAGACTGTCAACACTTCCCACTTGACTGGATAAATTGCAAGGAAAAGTTATTATCTGACAAAACAAAATGACCTAAGGTCATGAGCTCCAGAACGTATCTATCCTACAGGTCAGCGACATCCATCCTTAAGGATCCAGGTTCCTGCATCTTTCCACTCAAGGGTTTTCATTCACCTTTTTTCCTTCACTTGCTCATTAGGGTTGAAAGATGGCAGCTGTAACTCTTGGTCACATATGTAGAAAAACTTCCAAGGGATGGGGCAGGGAGGAAAACGCCTCCTCAGCCTTTTGAAATAGCCCCTGTCAGAATTGTCTTTATATGTCATTGGCGAGAAAGGGGTGTCCAAACATTGTGTTAAGGAGATGGAATAACACAAAAAGGGTTTACCCTGGAGTTGGTGAGAGGATGGTCCTTCCATGAGGCTGGTGAATGAGAAATGGACTGACCAGATGAAAAGTAAGGCTCTGGCAGAGAGGATGAAGAGGACGGATGAAGGCTGGCAGAGAGACAACCACAAGGGTCAGCTTCTCTATTTTCTTGTCAATATCCATTTCCCTGTTGCCATTTTTAATTCTTACATACCTGTGTCAGAGGCACACTAGTCAATTAGGAGAAAAATCAGTCTTATTAGACTATTAATGCTTTCTAGAATTCTACCTTCTCCTGTAGACCAACATAGGAATCCATGCCAATTTCCTAAATTATCTAAGAAAAGGATTATGGCAAAAAGAGAAAGAATCCTTTGCTCCAAATAAAACAAAAAAAACAAAGTCTTGACTCTCACAATTTAGACTCGCACTGACACTCCTACCTTTGGGAAAGATACCAAGTTTCAAAGCCAATAGGCAGAGGTGGATCTATCTTAAATCTAATAAAAGTTAAGCTTTAAGGCCCCTCAGTGATACAAACATACTCAGCGCCTGACAATGCATTCTTGTGTTACGTTATTTTTCTGAAAAAAAGTGTTAAATTTTTATGAGCTTCACACCCTTCACAAAGTGTATCTGCCTCTGGTAAGAGTGTTACCCTTTATTATCTGGGTGCCACTGGGCATGCCACTTATATCTCTAGCCATCCATTTCTTTATCCTAAAATTTGGTTTAATAAAGGAGCTATACCTTTCTTGCAAAACTGTGATGAGGTTCAGAAATAAAAGTGCCATGTAGCAATGTTCTGCATAATTACCATGATCATTGATATACAGTGTTCTTTTGTGGCTGCAGTTTTCCTAGGAGAGGCTGCTGTTGCATCTGCTCCTGCCAGTTTGTCTCCAGGATATGACAAGAGCTAAACTCTAAATGAGCTGAGCCATCCCTCATTGCTGTCCAGAATACCCATTCAGCTGCAGGTGTTTTCCAGCTATCCACTGTGATGTTACATTGCTTCAGGCTGTGCTACAGGGGACCCTCGCAGGGTTTCATCTGCCTGCCATGTGCTCAGCTCTCTTCCAGCCCTGGGGAGTAGACTTTCATGTAGGATGGTTTCAACTACTCAGGATTGCATGAGCCCTGGGACCTCATTGTGGGAAACTGCCCTACCATCTGCTGGGAAGCGTGGTACTGAGAGATGCTGATAGAATTTGTCTCGTAATTGAATGTGGTGATGGTAGGTGTCATTTCCATAAACAAGACTAGACAGCACAATAGCTTCGTAGACTCTAATTTTAGTCTGGAATGTGTTTCTTTGTTTTCATCATCCTGTCATTCTTGCAAATGTTGTGAGTTCTCCATTATGATTTATTACTTTACCTACTAATGTGCCATTATTAGATACTAAGCTGCTGAAGTAGCAGAATTCAGTAACAAGCAATTTCGCGAGTAATTATGCAGTCATGGGTTGAGTGCATTCAAGTGCTGCAAGGTCGGGTGGACAACAGCATGCGGAGAGCTATCCAGGGGCACAGGGATGAGCAGCCTGGGTTTCAAAAAGATGGAAATGTTCTTGCCCAGGCCATCATCATAGCATTGATGAAAATAATCGTGTAGAGCAGGGACTCCAACCAGGGCAAACTGCACAGTGGACTCTATCCCCCTTTCTCAGCGTATCATTTATATCAATTAAAACAAATTTAAATCCATATTTCCTACACTCTATTGAGCATTTATGTTATGCTTGAATATTATGACATTTATTCCTCACCATAATCTTACAAATTAAGTACTAATATCAATAGTCTATCTAGAAACAGAGTCTTAAAATTACTGGTTTAGCTAATTAATTAGAGCTAGTAACTGGTGGGGTTAGAATACAAATATGAGTCCATTAGACTTCCAAAGATTTGTGGTTGAAAACAGAAAAGATACTGATGCCTGTCACATTCAGGAATGTGAGTCTATAATCTGGCTTCCTGCATTTAACAATTACTCTGTAAGTAATTCTGATACACACCACACCTCACAGTGGAGTTTTCTCATTATAAGTAGCCTTTCAAGAATAATCACAAAGTGTCACCTAAAGTGATGATAAGTGGGAGAAAAGGAATTTGCTACACATGTGACCCAACTGAAGATTCATATCTAACAATGTATTGTTTTCTGTTAAAATACGGCAGGTGCAAGTTCTTCTGTTGCCCTGAATGACAAATAAACCATTAATAGCAACAGGGTTAATTATACTGAACCCTGGGGTAGAGGAATGAGATAAAGTCTAACACACTAAGGCTAAAAATGTATATTATATGTTAGACTACACAGTGGATGGGAATCAAAACATAAAAGATAGATTCCTCCCCCCCAAATAATTTTAAGCTGATCAGTGTTGCCACATTAATGTGTCCACTGGCATTCACATATAAAACTTTCTTTTACATAAACATAGTCAATTCATTGATAAAAAAGAGCAAATTATTGAAACATATTGTTTTTCTAGAAGAAATGTTCAATTATTTTAAAATGTTAAAAAGGTAAATTTAAAAAAATTTTAAAAATATTAAAGGTACAGTTTTTTGACTGTAGACGTACTTTTAGTGTTGTGAACTAGCTCCTCATCTAAAAATATGAGAATCTGGTGGCACCTGTGGCTCAGTGAGTAGGGTGTTGGCCCCATATACTGAGAGTCCAGCCCCAGCCAAACTGCAACAAAAAAATAGCCGGGCATTGTGGGGGGGCACCTGTGGTCCCAACTATTCAGGAGGCTGAAGCAAGAGAATCACCTAAGCTAGGGTGACCAGACGTCCTGATTTTGGCGGGACAGTTCCGCTTTTCAACAATTTGTCCCGTGTCCCGTGGCGTTTTAAAAAAGTCCTGATTTTTGGAAAGAATGCATGAAGGGGCTGGAGAACAAGAAGGGAATGTACGGTTTTCGGCAGCCATATGGCTATTTCGCCAGAATATGAGTTTTATATTATTTTTGTTAATTTTATAATGTTAAACTGTAATAAATAATTGCTGAGAAGTGATTATCGAGAACTGCTTATCAAAGTTTGCTTTGTTGTCAGGCCCTGCCTGCCCTGTCCCCTGTGCCGCGCCCCCCCTCCGCCCCCCGCTCCACCCCACAGCCATGTTGTCCTGCCTTACAGATGTTAAAATCTGGTCACCCTACCTAAGCCCAAGAGCTGGAGATTGCTGTGAGCTGTGATGCCACAGCACTCTACCAAGGACAACAAAGGGAGACTGTGTCTCTGAAAATAAATAAATAAATAAAAATAAAAACATGAAAATCATATTAGCTATCTTTGTGACTTTTTTAAAGTTAATTTTTGGCCAAATCATCTACTAATACACATAATCAAAAACCTATGCTTCATTCTTAATCCTAAATTCTCAAAAACACAACAAATAAAAATACCACCGAGATAGCACAGTCCACTGTTGAAGAGCATGGAGTATGGAGCCCGCTGTCTGGACCAGCTGCGGCTAGTCTGCTAGCAAACTGCGAGCAGTCTCCTCCCTTTCTAGCAACGTCATCCTGCGCCACTCACTCCACCTCTCTTTACCCAACACCCCTGACAATAAAGCAGAAATGATAATCATGATGCTTATTTTATTGGATTATATGAGGACTATATTAATATAAAATTATAGAAAATATCAGTGCCTGCTACAATATTGAGTAGTAAGCACAATGCAAATGTTCTACTAACATCACTGTTAAGATTTAAAATGTTTAAAAGTCCAATTTCTAATAGAGTGTAGGACTTCAGAGTTGGAAGGGGCCCCTCATTTTACAAGCAAAGGCAGAAGGAAAGAAACACTCAGGTTTCTTTTTAAAGAGCGTTACAGGTATAGGAACAGCTAGGACCTAGTGTGTGAAATACAGCAACACTACAGTTCTGTAACAATGATGTCTTTCCCAGTGACTACGTTCTGGGAATTTTCAAAAGGTATAACTTCATATGAGTCATTTTAAATAGTATTCAGAAATATATCTTATAAGCAACATAGTAATTATAGATTTAACAGCAAATAATCCACACTGAAAATGATTTCATTGAAATTATGTGTTCAACCTACTGATATATCTCCATTGGTATTTTCTTTGCAGAAAAGGATTTTGACCTACAAAAAGAAAACACTTCTACTTAATATCGACCCTGGATAGCACTGTACTAATGATCTAACCTTTACCATAATGTTGATCAATTACACAAGAAATAGAATAAAACATAATAAAATGACAGCACCGACTCATACTCCAGACATCCATTTAATTATCTCCAGTAGTAGATATAAAACTATTTCTCTAAGAAAACAGTAGGGTCTTCCTCGATATAATCACATGAACCAAAATAATAGTCTTCACCTCCCATAATAGAAAATGTGTAACTCTCTGGTTTATGAACCATATTTTTGATAGAAAACTTTAGAAAACTTCACAATCATAATGAACGGCTTTGCATATGGAAATGACACCAAAATAGGGAACCACACGTCATCTCTACTGAGATTCCCCAAGAACAAAATTATCGGTGGCAGATACAACTATAAACATGAAAATTATTTATGTGTATAACTATTATATTTATAAGACACATAAAAAGGAGGCAGATTGCAGTAGTACAATCCTGAACCGAGGAGGAAAAACCAATCTACAGCTGACAGAGCAGGTTTAAAAGTGCTACACACAGAATATTTTTTAGAGTTTATGTGTTTGCAAATGGGGGAGGATTTTTCGACTCAGGCTCACATGTAAGTTTCACTTAACCACCAAATACAATAGTGGGACAGGGACCAAGACGTAACTCAAGGAGTTAGGGAGGAGATACTAGACACAGAACAGAATTCTGACCCTCCAGAAAAGGAAGGAAAAGCCATGCCAAAGGAAACATCCTTTAATGCTTGCATGGAGCTGAGTTTATTCTGAACTTCAAATTCATGGAGATAAACTTCACATAACAGACTGTCCAGGTTTGATTCCAAGTTCTGCCTCTCATTGCCATGTGATCTTGGGCAAGTAACCCTACCTCCCTCTGTCTTTTTGTCAATAGGAGAAGTAGATGATGACAGTAGCTACACTTTGTGGTAGCCATGACGACCAAATACAGTAAAATAATTTAGATACAGTGTTTGCGGTAAGGCTCGCCACATGCGGATACTCAATATGTGTTGACTGTTACCATTTTTTTCTCTTATCATTAGGGCAGAGTACACTGAAATGGTCAGAAATAAGGAAGAGACATTTCTCTTAGTCACGCTGGGCTAAAAAAAGAATTGGCTGATGAAAGACTGAAATCAACCCCAGAAGTACTGGTGGTCCCATCCTGATGCATACACATTCCTTGCTTAGCTTCCCAGGACAACAAGCTACTAACCAAACGTAGAATTTTGATATCTTCAAGCTAATTTATTTTAGAGCCAGCTGGAAATCCTCATTTCAATGTTCCACAAGTCTTTGTATTCCTGCTAGTTCACATGTATCTTAAACTCAATGTATCCAAAATTAAACTTCTGATCTTTTTCACCCTCCTCCACCTCACTTCCTCTAACTTCCACTAATTCTCTTGTACCAAATCCTGCCTCTCTGCCAATCTGCCTTCAAGTCCTGTCAACCTACCGTCAGGTTCTATCAATTTACTTTTATTCGAGCTTTCAATTCCGTTCACTTTGCTAAAACTCTCCCATCCTAAGTGAGTTTACAGCAACTATAGGAACCCCTGGTGTTTCCAAAGTTTCACCTCTTTAATTTCTCCCTCCCTCTGTACCCTGAGCATTCTGTCTAAATTAATCTTTGAAAAATGTTACTGCCTTGGTTAAAATCCAATAGGCTTCCCATTTCCTTCAAAAGAAAGTCAAAAGTCCTTAGCGTAGCTACTACTCATAATTTGATCCTTTGTGTTCCCGCCCCCTTTCTCATCCTTTCATCTCTGTACTCTGTGCTCTCCACCTTCTGAATTACTTTTCATCTCCTGTGGTTTTCTTGCTTACTTACCTCCTAGTCAGTCTTTGGCTACAGCTTCAATATCCTTTTCTTCTGAAGACTCTCCTAACTCTAAAAGTCTGGGACTTTAGAGTTAGAGCCTGTGTGCTCTGCCAGGAGCCTCTATCTCCCTTCCTCACTTTATAACATAGCGTCATAGTTTCATGTTTAATGAGTCTCCCACAAAACTGAAAGCTTTCAGGAATTAGGGATATTGTCATTGTTCAGTGGTATGTTCCTAACTCCCAGTCCAGCACAAATCACACAGTAAATGCAAAAGAAATACAAATGGGATTACACTGACAGTGTGTTCACATTCCATGGTTCAGGTAGTTGTAATGAATTCTTTTATTATTTTTATTTAAAAGCTCTATGTTGCTATAAATGTATATAGATAATGACAGTAGAGTCTTTCTCAACATAGACAAAACAGTAGAGTCTTTCTCAACATAATCACATGAACCAAAGGCTTTCTTGTCAATGGCAATCAGGCTCTGGTGCCCATCACGGTGTAACAGAAGAGCAGCTCCCCAATCGCTGACCCTCAGCTGGCCACCTTCCAGCCTGCTGCCGGGACATCATTACCCAAATGCAAAACTGAGTATGTCTAGAGAGGCCATACAGTAAATTAGGAATAAACAGCAATCATTCCTTAACCACTTTTGTAAAAGTAGAGAGATTTTTCTTGGGGGTGCTGGTGATGATAACAGTCATTAAGTAATCTTTGATTATAATATGATGTTCGATTCTACACCAAAATGGAACAGTTTTCAGTTTTTCCCAGAGACCAAAGTTAGGACAAATTTTAACCACACATCTTGGAAATCGGGTAATGCAATAGCCTGAAAATCACATATTTATTTTGAAATCATGAAACACCTGGGATGAGATTAAGAAACAAAACAAAACATACGGTGATGTCTGTTAGCAGAGATAATGACTGTACTTAATGGTAGGAGAAGTCTGGCAACAGTAAAGCAGTATGCTATCAGGTACTGCTATAGCCTACTTCTTCTTTCTCTACAAAAGCATTAAACGATCCAAATCAACCACAACTCTTGAGAACCATGTGCTGTTTTCCACACATTTCACATGGAAAACTTAGCAGAAATAAGATATACACTGTAAGTTGACCACCCAAAGGACTGTGACCAACTGGTCAACACAGAGAGGTGATCAACATAAGGAACTGGGCCTACTGTACTGATCTGTGTGGTACACATCGGATCCATGAAAATTAGCTCAAGGTAAGGAGGTGGTCAATGCAGAGAGGTGGTGAACTATTGAGATTCTGCTACATATTATTTAGAAACATTATAAAATTCAGGTGAATACAGTAGCATGCGGGATTTTTAAATTAAACAATACTGTGTATTATCATTTCAGTAACTGTTACACTAAAACAAAATGCCTTTTCTTGAGCAAAGCGCACTGTTGTAATAAAAACTCACTTTTAAACGGCTTACTAAATAAGTTCTGCAGATGATATTTTCAATAAAGTGCCAAATAAACATGTCGGAACAGATGCACCAAATACATAAAATTACTAGGTAGCACAGGGAGATGCTATCAAAACTCCTGAGTGACTCATATTTTATTTACTCTGCATTTACTTACTAAAGCCATGAGCTTAATAGTTCTATTTATAAAAACAAAGTCAGGCAAGCTGAATGCAAAGAACAAATAGAAGTGAACTCATTTTTAACTTGTGGATGCATGCATGCGCACACAGCTTTTTATTATCAGCCTGATCCCAAATTAAAATTGTTACCACATGCTAAGTAAACTTTTTCAGATGTTCGACAAAGGAGATCAAAAGAGATTTCCTCATATATTTTTAGATCTCCGACCAGGCAAACGTACAGGAATACAGACATGTCAAAACATCAAATAATCCAAAGGTACAGCAATTTGGAAATTTTTAAGGAAACTTCCATGAAGAGTCGTTAAGTGCACTTTCATACTTTCCTAACTGACGTCTCACAGGTAAGGCTATGCATAGGGATTTATTTAGTCGTAATGTGGAGGTAAGATGTGAGTGGCGACTAAGATGAGGAATGGAACATCAATCAGTTGGGAAGAGAGGTTCAGCTCTCCAGGCAGATAGAAAATGACAAAACCAAGCTGGCAGGTGGGAAAGGACATGTTGTTTTGGGGAGCCACGGGAAAACCAGCACGGCTGATGTTCCGTTGGAGGGTGAGAGTGACGATGTGATAAATAAGCATCAGGTACTGGAGTCTGATAATGTTCTTGGAATCCTTCTCTCTCCTTGCTGCAAATTCTTAGTTTTTCTCAAATCTCTTTCATAGGCAGGGGAAACATAACTGAGTTGCAGGAGCCATTCTTTGGTGAACAAAACCAAATCAACTGTATTACCTGTTTCATTCTCACCTTACACATCCAGAGCCCTAACTGAATTTTCACCTGCTTTTATATTCAACCCTATTCCCTACTATAGCACGAGAGAGTGAGTTTTCCTAGTCTACCACTTTTGAATGCTTTGCTTGTTTCTCTGCCTGGTACCTGAGTTCTGTTCTTCTTTCTTTAACCTTCCAGATTCCCTTTACCCTCGGCCTCTGTGACTGACTTACCATTTCCTTCACTCAAGCTTCTCTAATGTTTGGCCTTCCTGGTCCCATCAGGCAGACTGTCCTGATGCCATGCACCTCGCCTTCAGGACACTACTCTGAGTTACTCCTTCTGATTTAACCTCATGTTCTGCTCAAAGAATCACCCTTATGATAGCATTTTCCCTGGATGAGCTGGTCTGGATTCCAAGTCATGATCAACCTAGCCTGCAAAGTGGGGGGACTGAATCACTGCAGTACCTTCTTTGAGAGCCTCTTCAAACACTGTAATAGGTTTTTAAGTAGGCACTCTGGACAGACGTTTTTGTTAATAGTACAAGTGTGCTGCTCATTCTCCAAAAGGCTTTTATAATGGCATCTTAGTGGCTGCCATTTGTCATTTTTTAAGGATAAGTTCTTATTTATCCTCATGTTTGAGTGCAATTTGTTTATTTTTTCCATTAAAATCCTATATTTTGGGGGCGGCGCCTGTGGCTCAAAGGAGTAGGGGCACTGGCCCCATATGCCAGAGTTGGTGGGTTCAAACCCAGCCCTGGCCAAAAAAAAAAAAAAAAAATCCTATATTTTGGGAACAAAAGTAGACTTAGGAAGCAACCAAGAACAAAACAAGAAAGATAAGGTATTTAATAAGATCTTATCACTGTGTATCAAGAAAATCACAATAATTTCATGATCCCTTATTATTTGTTAAAAGGTATTTTTATCTAGTACTTCAAAACATAAAGTAAGAGAAGAGCAATGAAGAATTTTATTTTAATGTGTGTGCTCAGGAAAGTGAAGTTGCAATGAAGGGGGACCCTGAATACCATCAGCACTCAATGGCAGATTAAATAGGGCCTTACCTTGTTTTTGTTTTCTTCATTTTTATTTATTTATGTTTTTATAAACAGAGTCTCCCTGTGTCTCCTGGATAGAGTACCATGTGTCATAGCTTACAGCAACCTCAAATTCTTGGGTTCAAGTAATCCTCTTGCCTGAGCCTCCCACATAGCCAGGACTACTACAGGTGCCTGCCACAGCAACCAGGTAGTTTTTCTATTTTTAGGAGAGATGGAGTCTGGCTCTTGCTCAGGTTTGTCTCAAACTCCTGAGCTCAGGTGATCCACCTGCCTCAGCCTCCCAAAGTGCTAAGATTATAGGCATGAGCCACCATGCTATCCCCTAACTTCTATTGCCAGAAATAGTATTATGCTTACCTGTGAAAATGGCAAAATAAAGATTTTTGTAAAATGACTTTGATTCAGATAACAAAATTTGAGGACCTCCAGTCAAAGAAATTTGAAAGAGGCTCAGCACCTGTTGCTCAGTGGCGAGGGCACCAGCCACATACACCAGAGCTGGCGGGTTCAAACCTAGCCTGGGCCTGCCAAACAATAACAGCTATAACCAAAAAATGGCCAGGCATTATGGTGGGTGCCTATAGTCCCAGCTACTTGGAAGGCTGAGACAAGAGAATCACATAAGCCCAAGAGTTTGAGGTTGCTGTGAGCTGTGATGTCATAGTGCTCTATGGAGGGTGACATAGTGAGACTCTGTCTCAAAAAAAGAAAATATGAAATAGTTCATGAATAGAATAATATTGATCATCCAATTATTCTTTGCACCTTCACAGGTTGAATGCCACAACCCTTCAGGTAGACAAAGATAGAGTATATTATTTTACTCAGTTGGACACAAACCTAGTGCATTCATTATTGTGAAACAAGGTATAGCTAATAACAGAAAATTCAAATAGGATTTATGGCTCATATATTGTAGATCCAGAAGATACAATTAAAGGAATTTAGGGACTATTCAATCTATTTGTCAAAAAAGTTCACAGATGTATTATATTGGAAAGGATTCTGGATAGGATGAATTAGTGCCTAACATTTCTATTCTTTTTGCTAAAAATTTGTTCAGCACATATTCAATTATGAAATAGCTTTATCTTTATTTTTTTTATTTTTTTGCAATTTTTGGTTGGGGCCAGGTTTGAACCCACCGCTTCCATTATATGGGGCCAGTGCCCTACTCCTTGAGCCCCAGGTGCCGCTCATGAAGTAACTTTATAATACACCAAGATTAAAATATAGGATATTCCGTTCAGCTTTTTAATACTGAACCTGTTACAATATCAAATACATTCAAAGTTTAAATAGACAAAAGTTGATATCAAAAAACACCGATATCAAAGTCTAACATTTCCATTCTGTCTCTTCTTTTAATTCTTTTTACAATTCTATCCTAATTCTGCTACTACTAAAATGCATGCACACACAATGAAAATGCTATATTGGGGCTACAAAATATTTAAATAGAAGTAATACAATTGCTATTAACTTTCTATATAAAACATGAACATAAAACAAGTGTCTGGTTTTATAGATAATTAAGTAAGAAATCCTAAAGTAATTTAGTTTTTAGTATAATATGGGGTACTATCTATAAGTCATTAGCTTAACAATTGAGTATTTTAATTAATTAATATTTCATCATACTATTATAATATATACGAATAAAACTGGTTTGAAAATGAAATATCTCTAAGTAATTTAAGAACTGGAATATTCTGAAAACATTTGGTGGTACATTTACATGTGTGATATGTATGACATGACAAAAACCAGAAAAAGAAATACTTCCTATAGGTTTGTGATAGGTTTTTTTTTTTTCTTTGAGTTTGATGTCACTATAGTAATCAATGTATCCACTTTTTAGTGTGATTATATTAAGCTACATTTAAAAGATATTTTTCCCATGCTGTTTTTCCATAAAGAGGTTCATAACTTTCAAGTCCTTCCAAACAAGAAGACAGTTTTTTTGGTTATATATTTCCATTATTTTGCAAGTAAGATCAGATGATTCACAGGCTAACAAGTTACAGTAGAAAGAGATTTTCATGAGAAGCAGAGTAGTTTTACAGGTAGTGAAGGGTGTTACCAGCTGGATTCAAAAGGATTTCTTTATTAGATAACTTCTCTAGTTAATTCTTTATAACAGTCTGTTTTCCAGATCAGATTAAGCCTGTTATCTCTTTCTGAAGAATGCACAATTTATGGGAGAACATTTCCACAGTGATTCAAGATACTACCATTTGCGATTCTATTTGAAAGAACAAAGACAAAGGGCTTTTTGAGACTTAACCATTATTCAAATTTTAAAAACAAACACAAACTAGACCTGAAGAAGCATGTTGTAGCGTCCTTCCTAATCACTGGAAGACAACACAACACTGAAATACTCTACTAAGATATAGCAAGAATTCTCCAAATATGGAACTGAGACATCCAACAGGTTGAACAGGCTCATCAAACTATCTGGTTCAAAAACAAAACAAAGCAGAGATAAACCTGACTTTTCTTTATGGCGCCTACTTAGTTAATTTTAATTCCACAAATAGGCGATTTCACTACTGCAGAAGTTTTGTATGGAGAGGATGATCCAGAAGGAACCTGTGTACTACTTCCACCATCCTCACTGTGGTCATCAATAGCATTGTCAACAATACAACTCTGCATTTTTCTTATAATTCTTCTTTGTAATCGTGGCAAGAAATCACAAACACACAAGTGCATTTTAAAGCAATCTACAAAGTGCTTTTTCAAATTTATCCTTAAGTTATACTATTTCTGTAGGCATGCAGATCACACATATGTTCTTGTTTTATAGATACACAAACGGAACTACGTCTACACACTTTTTGTGGTGGCTTAACCAAAGAAACATAACTAGTAGGAATTCTGGATGAACACTGCCCCTAATAAAGACTACCTTTACTTTGCATTCAAAAAACACTTGTGTTGTACTTTTCTTTAAAAGACATAAGTAATCCCTGGTCTATGCTGTCATCTAACTATAGTCTGAGAAAATGTGTCATTGCAGTTAAAACATGGACTTGTGTGCATCAGAGTCACTTGGGTTCAAATTCCCACTTCTTTACTTACTAGCTGTGTTATCTCTGGTAAGCTAGTCACCTGCTGGATCCTAAGCTGCTTCATCTGCAAATTGAAAACAATACCTCTTTCTCCCCCCCTCATAGGGTTGCTGCGAAGATTAAATTATACGTATACACATAACCTGGGTACACATACAGATATACATACATATATGAGACAAGGGCTCAGGGCAATGTCTAGTGTGCCCTGTGTGCACATGCACTTAAAAAGCTTGTTCCCCTTCATCCTAACACTACAGCATCCTATATCATGTACTCAACTCTATACCTAACAGGAAAAGTGAACAAAGTATGGTCTTTGTTCACTGATGAGAAGAATATTTTTGGTAATAGAGAAAAATATGGTAGATTATAAAAATGTGAAGCACCAACAACTCTGCTTGTGGGAGGTCAAATCCGATGGAAAATAAAGTGGCCCTTGTGAGTCACTTTCTGCTAATTATTTTCGATTAATAATTCTTATTTCTGCTAGTAAGTGGCTTTTAATTTTGCACACATCATTTTTAAAAGACCACTACTTCTTGCTTTCTTTATGAGAACAGTCCCATGAAACAATAACTTTCTGATACATTGTTCCTCATCTTTCCCTTGTAAGCAAATAAAGGGTTGCTGCTGGCAGGATAAAGGATGCCTATACAGGAGTCAGTCAGCCAATGGCTCCACCAGGTCTGAGGAGACTGGCAATTCAGGTTGAGCTTATTTTGCAGAAAACCAGGGAGGACAAGGAAGAAGAAATGTATTGGGGCTGTCCAATCAGGAAAAATCTAGGTAAATTTTCTTTTTAAAAAAATTTTTCAAGACAAAATTTTTCAATTTGGTCACCCTGGCTTGGGTGCAGGTGACAATCATAGCTCACTTCAGCTCCAAATTGCTGGGCTCAAGATGTTCTCCTGCCTCAGCCTCCAGAATAGCTGGGACTACAGGGGCGCATTATGCTTAGCTAATGTTTTTATGATTGTGTAGAGATAGGATCTCACTGCATTACCCAGGCTGGTGTCAAACATCTCTGCTCAAAGGATCCTCCTGCCTTAGCCTCCCAAAGTGCTGGGATTACAGGTGTGAGCAACCATGCCTGGTCTTAGGACTCTGTCTTGAGAGCGACACTTCTTAAATGTACATTTCGAAAGATCTGTAATTGTACATAGCGACACTGTGTATTGGAAGGTGTGCTTAAAAGAATTTCTCTCTGTATAAAAATCATATACACCTAAACCCTTTGTGTTTTATTTTATTTTTTTGAGACAGAGCCTCAAGCTGTCCCCCTGGGTAGAGTGCTGTGGCATTATAGCTCACAGCAACCTCCAACTCCTGGGCTCAAGTGAGTCTCCTGCCTGGGCCTCCCAAGTAGCTGGGACTACAGGTGCCCGCCACAACGCCTGGCTATTTTTTGGTTGCAGCCGTCATTGTTGTTTGGCGGGCCTGGGCTGGATTTGAACCTGCCAGCTCAGGTGTATGTGTATGCTTGAGCCACAGGCACCAAGCCTGTGTGTCAAAGTGTGATGTCTGTAATGGCATACCTAACCATTCTTCTTCCAAGTTTATATTTTCCAGAATTAACTGAAGCTAATAAACCTTCAGACATCAGCACCTTGAAACGCTCTCTCAAAAAAAAATGCCAGTAATACATTTTTCCACACAAATGTTTAGTTTAAATTTGGTAAATGTGTGAGATAATTATTTGGAGGCTTTATTTGGAGGGTTATTTACTTTCCAGGATTTCCACCATGAACTCGGTTCTAAAGCTGAGAATTAATAGAAATGGAATATTAAGAAAAGCTCTTGATTTTCCCCCAAACACACAATAGGTTTGGTTCTTATATTTAAAATGAAATTAAGCTACTCTTATTTCGGAGGCATTTTAACTTAGGTTTCATCTTTCTTCCACTAAAAGATCTCTGTGTAGGCAACATCATTAAGGAAAACCACAACAGTTGTTTTTTGCCAGTGGGAATGTTTTACAAAGTATTACTTCAAAGTGGCTTCCTCTCTCTCTCTCTCTCTCTCTCTCTGCAAATGAGACTTTTATGAAACTCACGGCACCTCTCGGCCATTCTTCTTTTTTTGTTTCCCACCCTGAAAAAATAGTGCTAAGAGAAAGAAAAAACGTTATTGAGAAGATAACTTTTTTTTCATTGACTAATGGTGTGGAATCTAGCCATTGGATGAGAAATCAGGTAACTGCTCCTTGAATCAATCCACTGGTTAGCAAAAATAAGAGAAAGAAAAACACTTGGGGTTTGGCAACGAACACGCCTCTGGACGTATTCCACTGCTTGCGGCAATGTTAACATGCGTCTATCCCGAGTTCCAGCATCTCTCCGTTAGGTTCCTCGGCTCCAGGAATGTCTCCTTCAAGCTCAGCACTTCTTGGGCTCCTAGAGCTCCTAGAAGGTTCATTTTCACAACTTCTTTTGGTCACCAGAGCTCCTTCTGCTTGTTCTTTTTGACAGCTTCCCGTCTGTGCCTATTTATTAGCACCCCTTTCCAAGTAACCAGACTGCTGGAACTTTTACAGGATTAATTATGATTCATCTGATCTTCAAATGCTTGGGAAGAATCAGTGTTGGTCCTATTCTCTTTCTACGCTTGAACGTCCATAAGCCCGATTTTTTAACACTTTTTTTTTTGTTTGTTTTTTAGTGACAGGGTCTCACTTTGTTGCCCTTGGTAGAGTGCCATGGCATCACAGCTCACAGTAACCTCCAACTCTTGGGCTTAAGTGATTCTCTTGCTTCAGCCTCCCGAGTAGCTGGGACCCCAGGCACCCGCCACAACGCCTGGCTGTTTTTTGTTGCAGTTTGGCCAGGGCCAGGTTTCGGGATATGGGGCCAGTGCCCTCCTCACTGAGCCACAGGTGCTGCCCTAATGAACACATTTCCATCCGTGTACTAGTAGGGCTTTCTGAGGGAAATTTTCTACTACACTAAGAGAAATTTTGAATTTATGAACTTTCTTTTCAGTTATTTACACTTTGAAATGTTGGGACAGACATTTGCAAGAAGGTTTCTTGTGATTTACTTCATCTCACTCCCTCTTTTGTTTCTTAATCACACAGACTACAGGACAAAGCTGCTAAGAAATGCAGAATTATAAGTCTCCTCACAGCTGATATTTTATTATTCTTACAGAAATAGTTATTGGCTATACATATTTAAAACCATTTAAGTAATTCTCTGATCTACTATTAATAAACAAATGCATGTTTTTCTAATTCTAAACTTGTTCCTAAAATTTAAAATTCCCTGTTACCTTTCCCTGCTCTTTCTATGGTCCCATCAGTATCTAAATAAGTAACATTTAGGACTTGAAAATAAAATAGTTTTAATAATATTTTTTACAGCATGATTTTGGTTAAAGAGTAATTGTTTAGGTCCATGGGGGGAACACACATCAATTGGATGATAATGCGTAAACTTACATGATCTATCATTTGATATCATCAAAATAATTTTGACTCATACTGTTTTCATGCTACAGCTTGAGTACTAAGCACGTTGAAAACCCCATAGAAATATTTTTATTTTCATTTATCAATTACTATATAATATAAATTAAGAAATGAAGTAGCTAATATATAGTGTAGGATAAGCACACTTTATTTTAACCAGTGGTATGTCTGTGTTAAAATTATAATTATTATATATCTTGATAATATACAGAATTTAGGCCAGGCATGTGGCTCACACCAGTAGTCCTAGCACTCTGAGGCAGGTGGATCACCTGAGCTCATGAGTCTGAGACCAGCTTCAGCAACAGCGAGGGAGAGAGAGAGAGAATTTAAAATGTAATTATAAAAAAATTTAATTTGTTATTTCTAATTTTGAACTATTTGTAGCTGACTCTAATCCCAACCAATGCAGTAGCTGATTCAGATTAGAGACATCAGTGTGTGTGTGGGGAGTGTTCCTGAAAAGAAGTGAGATCTAAATGGAGAAGTGACAGGTGAGGAGAGGTTGGGAGGACAGTGGGTCTAAGCGTTTCTTGATGGGGAGGCAGCCCTTGCAGAAATGGAGGACAGAGTGCCGGCTGCTTAGTAAGAAGTGGTTTTTGAAAAAGTAATGAGTATTTGTGAGTGTAGGGAGTAGATTTCAAAAGATGAGACTGTGGATGTAAATAGGGCCAGATGAAGCAGAACTGATAAAGCTGTATTAAGGAGTTTGGGAAACCTCTCAAGTATTTTATTATGTTTTGTTTTAAGCAGGGGAGTTCCACAAACAGATTTGGGTGGCAGTAAGATTATTTTAGCAGAATACAGCTAAAAGTCCATTCCAATGACGCTGATATTATGTCTGGTGAAAACATGTCAGCCCAAAACATGAAAAGATGAGTTTAAACAAACATTTTTACGTAAAAAATACAGACTAGATGCTATAAATCTCTGTGAACATGAGTTCTGTGATAGGATTCCCATATATGTAGCTTTATAGACTAAAATAATGTTCATTGCTAATTTATGGCGTGCTTTATAATTACTAGGGTTTTTCACATACCCATTTAAGGATTCAAATCTTCTCGAGTAGGACAATATTCTACTGTATCTTCGTATATAGAGAAAGACCTTCTTTTTTAAAATTATCCTTTCATAGGGCCATCAACAGGGATGTTACGTTTCTTTTCTAAGAGTTTTTGACCTTAACAGGGCAAACCGCGAAGGAGGAACGAGCAATGAGGAGGAGGATCAAAGAATTCTGGAGCCAAAAAAGGAGAAGGAAACCGCAGTCATTTGGGCTATTTTTTTTTCTTTTTTAAAAATAATATTTTACAGTTTAAACAATTTCAGGGTGAAGCCAGGCAACACTATCCCCATCATTGGACTTTTGGTCCCTGTTATAAACTAAAGTATTTCCCAAAGAGACGAAAAAGCTGTAGGTGATGAGAAGTAACAGGAAACCGGCCGTCGGAGCAAAAGGAATTTTCTTCACACAGGCAAAAATGAAGCTTTGCTATTTTTCCCTCCTTTTATTGAAAAATGCTGTGTTTCATTGAACCTAAAATGCCATCAACTGAAAAACCGACCTTGACTTCAAGAGTTGTTAAATGAGAGTAAAAGGAACAATATTGTAAGTGATTAAAAAAAAACCACTAACACTCCAGACAAGGTGAAGTTACTGTAGACTGTCTCGTCTCTTCCATCAGAACCTCAGCGATGATGAAGAGTTTGTTGTAGATAAACAAAAGTTTAGGAGAACATATGGTTGCATCCTCTTAAGCTTTAATTTAAGCATTTGTATGCAGACACAGAGTAGATGCATGTGTGTGTTTGTGTGTAAAGACTGAAGCTTTAAAGGGGAAAGATGAGCAAAGTAAGAGGAAAAGTAGTACAAGGCACTAGATACCTGGTGTGCCAGAGTGCAAAAAAAAATCAAAACGAAGATGAGCTCTAGCATTCTCATTAGCATTAATAATATCCAACAAACGACTGTGAAAACTCTGTTAAGCACATTCACACTATTGGTCTTTACAGCTCTCGGCCACCTAACAGTGACATTTCAGCAGTAAGTAAGATGCCTTCATGGTGAAGAAACTAAGACTGGGTCATTTTTCTCACGAGGGGTTTATGAGGGTTTTTAAAATTAGGTAAAAATGGAATGAAGGGATACGTTGTACAAAAGAATTTATTTCATAGACTACTACGTAGCTTTCATGTCTACAGAAATCAAAACTCCTTTCCTAACCCCTACTGGGTTCAAAACATCCACAATGAATGTTGAAATGTGCATTTCCAGTGTTACGCTTAGCTAAAGCTGACATCACTCAAATCATGAAAGGTAAAAGTAAAGCATAACAGTTTTCAAATTAAATTATAATAATAAACCAGAGAGATGCAAATCCCATAGCTTCGATGACTTAAAATATACCGTTTAAAAAAAAAAAAAACCCTGATTTTTAAAACTGGGTTTCATAATTCAGTGCTCATGTTACAAGCAACTGTCCCAGGTTGGAGTGAAATGCAGGAAAATTTGGACCAAAAAATGTAAGACATATGGTCTTGATTGCCTTTTGCAGCTACGTTAAGAGTTCAGTGTAAAGAAAAGCGTTCCAAACGCCAGCTTGCAAACTAGATTTTTATGTGAAATTCTAATAAAACAGCAGCAGATGTTTCTACGCTATTAATTTGTTTGGGACATTTTTGGCTGGTTCATTCCGAATCAAGTGTTATCCCCTGTCCAGCAACTGCAGCATTCATTTCTTTTTTTACTCTAGAAGAAAGCGAAGGGAAGCTTTTCCCTTGGAATAGATACTGCACTAATTTGCTCCATGCATGGAAAAGTGCATGCCGGAACTCACATGCTTTCTTTTTTTAAAATTCCTCAGAATGATAAAAGGTATTTTTGTGTTTTTTTTTTCTCACTCGGCCACATTGCTCAAGCAAAAATGAAATACACTATTAGTAAATATACATTGAGCATCACAGCCTGAAGTCTATTGTAAAGACGAGTAGCTTGATGCAACCTTTCCTTATTTGACTTCTAAACATACATACAGTAATGTAGATTATTGATAGATTTATTCTCCTGCTGATTTACAGGAGAAAAGGTAATTGCTCTGTAAAATGTTCACAGTCTCAGTCAATTCACTTCCATGCTTGTTTTTTTCATCCTTGCAATCCATTCTTGTTGCCTGGAAGGATCTGAAAAGATCACATCACTCTAAATATATATCCTATTGATGGTAATTAAAACCGAATGTTTTAACTTCAGAAAGAAGATAAACAAGATTTTTAAAAATACAATAAAGCCTTTCCCTTGGTCATTTTCCTATTTCCAATCACCTTCCCACAAAAAGGAAAACCTGGGAATAAACAAAAGAACTAGTTAATTCTTCCCAGTGTGGCCACATAGATCCACTCCCAACTGGTTTTCCTTTGGAACTAGGCAGTTTGCTTTATGTGACGTCTTGCTCACTGGCTGGTAAGACTGAGGAGTCATTTTCAAGGGTTGTTCTCAGTCCATACAAACTTATTAGCATCTTTCAAGATTACACAGAAATCCTTAATGGGATTCAAATGGAAGCCCTAAAGCCTATTACTCTATGAAATTGCTCAGGCTGCTGGCTAAAGTGCCCAAATGATTTGGATTTCAGTTTTGTTTCTAAAACAAATGTAATAAAGTATCATTAACAAATTCAACTAAAGTTGGTTCAAGTTCAAAAAGTCTGCACATTCTAGTGTAATTAGAGACAAAAAAAAGTTTTAAAGCTCTAATGGAATTTTCTATAATTCACTGTTTAATTTGAAACCATTTGCTACTTGGAAGTAGTTTCGTGATATAAGGGCCAGCTAACAAAGCACAGTAACCTTGTGAGCCTCTTTCTCTGTATGTATCGACTTTGATCTTTTGACATTGACCCTGATCTTCCAGGCCTGTGGAAACAGAGTTAAATTCCATACACTTCTCATAGCCCTGAGGACAGAATGCAGGTTCTGGTGTGATGAACACCTTTTATAATCTGACTTCTGCTCACCTCTCCACTCCAACTCTTGACCTCCCAAGATACTCTATATTCCAGGCAAACTGAACTATCATAATTTCAGCTTCATAAACTAGTCACTATCACTCTAATCACTAATTAGATACCAGTATATTCTTTTCTACACCCCAGAGTATTAACAAGTTAACTTCTATTCCATCAGTCTCAAATTAGATAATTTTTCCCTGATAAATTTTCTCCCACTGTGTTCTTCCCATAGTGTTTGCCTCCTATTATGGCTTTCCCAAGATAGGATGGGGCAAAATTCATTTTTTATGGCTCTTGTAACACAAAGCCCTCACTTCTGCTAGTGTATCACGCATTGCCTCTGCAATTTCACCCAAGCATCTTCACGGTAGGAACTATCTAGTGTTACCATGAACTTCTTTTTCCTAGCAAGGTGCCTGAATTTTAGGAGACTTTACTAATATGGCTGCAGTTGAATGCTCTTGAGTACCTGCCTCTACCCCGTTGGCACGGATTTTGTTATGCAGAAGCCATATATCTAAATGCAGAATGAGTTCCCTAAACTTAACTTGTTCCAATCTAAGTGTCTGCTTCGAACCCTCCCACCAAGTCGTGCTTCTCTCTCACTATTCTTTAACTCAAAAACTCTCCAAATCCCTCTCCCACCACAGAGTAAATGCCAAACTGTGGCCTCTAATACTCTGTCTATATAATGCTTTCATCCCAATACCTCTCTCGGTTCTTTAAGTATACTTCTACCTAACTCCCTAAGTCCTAGCCAAGCTGGGGCCCCAGATATTCCCCAAATGCCTCAGGCACTGTCTTCCCTTAGGGCTTCTGCAGTTACTATTCCCTTGGCTTGAAGACACACGAGGCTCCCACCTTTAGCTCCTTCAGAGTGTTACTCAAATGTCACATGCTTGGTGACACTTATCCTGATTAAAACAATGAATATGGTGGCACTTGGGACATTTTTATACCCTCTTGTTTTATTGTGTTTCTTTACCATATATTCTACCCATTTGCTATACTCTCCTTCTGTATCATAAACTTCATGATAAAGGGACCTGTAATTGTTTTGTCTTCTCTGGGGATTATTTTGGCCACCTGGAATAGTGACTGCCATTAAGGAGATTCTAAACTGATATTTATTGACTAGCATATGACAAATATTATAATAACAGTGAACTGTATCTTTCATTTCTAAGCATTATCATTAACTATGATAACATAAATGAAAATCTGACCTTAACCATAATTTTAATTGTATTATTGCAATTACATTAATTTCAGTTGGTAGAATTAGAAAACTGGCAAGAATAAAATACTAACATCTTATACCTAAACTTCTAAAAATGTATTTACCTACTTTTGTAGTGTAATAAAATTTGATTAAAGAGTTTCAATATAAAATTTTCTTTAGATTTTAGAAAAAGATACACTATAAAATTTCAGATATGAATATTTGAAGTGATTCTTTAACAAAACTAAAACATAGACATATATGTCATATGATCTAGTATTTGAAAATTGAAAACCATAATTTAGCCAATATTCAAGTAATCAGGAATAAAATGGTTTGTATATAAATATTACCCATCTATTAATAGACGCTTTAAAGACACACACCATACTCTGCTAACAAAATGTCATCAAAGACATAAACCTTGAAACTCCTACCATAGCTGTAATTAAAGTCCATGTTTGTAAAATGCCTGCCAAATTGAAAATCATTTGTTAATTCCATTTGATTTCATAAGATATAATACATATATAAAAATATAAAAATTAATGTGTCTTCATTCATCTGGACAAAAAATTAACATGTATATATTATCCTAAAATATAATTTGTTTATTTTTATAGTAAAACATTAATATCCTTACTTCCAGTTGAGCAGCAATCACTTAAGAGAACTCTCAGAATGATTCTATTTAATGAAAATATACTTTTGTTAACCATGTTAAAAAGATGATGGTAATATACTATGTCATGCACACCTGCCCCTTTATTCTCAAAGTGACACAGTTCATAAGTTAGAGATCTCAACCTGAACAATCTGATCGTAGAGCCTCTTCTCAATCAGTACTCTATACTGCCTCCCTGTACTAATGGACGAAGGCTGTGACATTCATCTCAGCCTTCACCTCTTTTTGTAACAATAGGTATCACTTACTGAAAGTCTACTACAAGCAAAGCTTACTTAGGTCCTACTCCTGAGCCTTAACAACTTACTACATCTGTGGCCCGTTAGGCGAGATCCAGAGTAAAGAGCTATTCATTCTTTTGTTCAAGTAAATGCTCTATGCCTCCCAAATTATAGACTCATTAGTTTGCCAAGCTGTTCACTTAAATATATGTCTGTTTTCTTCTTGAAATTTGCAGGTATGGGTTTCTGAAGCTAATGTTATTAATAATAATTCTGCAAAACAGGGTGCAGGTATATTGGGCATAGTTATTCTGCTACAGATTGGCATTATCTCCTCTTTGTCAACTGATGGAAAAATGTACCTTTAATGACTTTTTTGTACCTTTGATTCTGAGGAAAGAAATAATTTATTGTCTAAGTCAATATTGTCCAATAGCTATATTAGGTGAGCCATGTATGTTATTTAATTTTTTTCTAGTTATCACATAAAAATAAAAAGGTAAAATTAATTTTAATATACATTTAACTCGGTGCATCAACAATATTATTTTAACATGTAATAAATATTTTAATTTGTTGGTAAGATATTTCATACTTTTTTAAAAATTAAGTCCTTGAAATCTAGTGTCAATCTATACTAGCCCTATTTCAAGCCAGTGGTTATCTTATAGATAGCACAGTTCTAGAAAATAAAATATGGATAATACCATCAGACTAAGGTATATGTGTACCATGAAGTAATGCCAAGCCATAAAAAAAAAATATATATATATATATATAGTGATCCAGTATCTTTTATAACAACCTGGATGGAACTGTAGACCATTCTTCTAAATGAAGTATCACCAGAATGAAAAAACAAACACCACAAGTACTCAAGACTATTTTGGAACCAGTCTGTAACACATGCACATATGGAGGTAAAACTCAGTGAAAATGATATAGGAGGGAGGGAGAGCAACCAACATCCTGATCAGTCAGCAATGGTCAACATCTCAACACTGAAGTTTGACCCTCCACCAGCAAAAAGCTTATGATTCACTGAAGGCTCCATTGTTAGCATCATTTTTCGGCAATAAGCTTTTAATTAAAATATGTGCATTTTAGGCATAATGCTAATGCAAACATTAATAGACTACCATGTAGTTTAAATATAACTTTTATATGCACTGCGATATCAAAATTTTCATATAACGTGCTCTCTCCTGATAGCCCATTTATTGTGATAAACCTGCAGCATCACCAAGCTACATCTGCATAAGAATTCACCACATCAAGAGACGGGAGAAAATACAAATGGCATGCTTAACAGATCCTGGAAAGTCATGTCAGAAAACTCAAAATTCATTCGCCAAAGAAAAGGATACAAGGTCAAGTACAGTGGTTTGTGCCTAAAATCCTAGCACTTTGGGAAGTCAAGGTGGGAGGATTCCTTGAGGCCAGGAGTTTGAGCCTGAACAACAGGCTCGATGAAAAACAGAAAAATTAGCCAAATGTGATGGCATGAGTCTGTAGTTCCAGCTACTTGGGAGGCAGAGGCAGGAGGATCCTTGAGTTGAAGTGAGCTATGATCACACTACCACACTCTAGCCTGTAGGATGGAGTGAGACCCTGCAGTCCTTTTTGAATCAGAAATATACAGGGAAGTTTAACATCACATCGCTTCAGAGGTCCTAAAAAATAAAGCTAGCAAAAGTGATTGCCAGGAATTCCAACCACAAGAGTTCATCCAGTAATAGTTTTATATTTATTTATTTGTTTATTTTTTATTGTGGGTTAATACCATAGTATATATAATTTGGTTACATTATTTGCATTTGTAAGGTAAAGTCCAAAGTCTGAGCTGTAGTTGAGTCCTTCATCCAGAAAATGTGCCATATAGCCTTACCTTGTATTCGTTAGGTAAGAACTTACCAAACCCCTCATTACTGTCCTCCTTCTTGAACAGGTTATTAAGCCATTCACAGGTTGAGGGGCACTTGGGTTGTTTCCACATCTTTTCAATTGTTAACTAACCTTCTAAAATAGTCACGTGAAAATGACTTTATGACAAAATGAACTTTTTTCTTTCAGGTAGATACCTAGAAATGGGATCAAAGACTTAAATGGGAAATCTACTTTTAATTCTTTGAAAATTCACCATACATCTTTCCCAAAGGGCTGTACTAGTTTACAATCCCACCAACGGTGCATCAGAGCACCCCTCTCTCTGCACCCACGCCAGCATCTGCAGCTTTGGGGATCTTGCAGCTTTGGGATCTTGTCACTAGTGTTAGGTGACATCTCCAGGTGGTTTTGATTTGCATTTCTCTGGTGATTAGGGATGATGAGATTTTTTTCATGTGTTTCTTGGCCATTCATCTGTCTTCTTGGGAAAGGATTCTGTTCCTGTCACTTGCCCATTGATTGATGGGGTTGTTTGCTCTTTTCTTGTTGATTTGCTCAAGTTCTTTGTATATTCTGGTCACTATCCCTTTGTCCAATTTGTAACATTAAAATATCTTCTCCTATTCTGAAGGTTGTCTATTTACTTTGTTAATTGGGTCCTTAGCTGTGCAGAAACTTTTTAACTTGATCATGTCCCATTTATTCATTTGTGTTGTTGCTAAAGTTGCCAATGGGGTCTTCTTCATAAATTCTTTCCCAAGGCTGATATCATTAAGTGGTTTTTCCATGCTTTTCTCTAGTTCCTTTAGTCCCATGGCAAGGTAGCCACTGTGCCTCTGTATGGGCACCACCAAAAACGACCTTCTTTTATCCTCTACTAGGTCAAAGTTCTCAAGACAATTTGTGGAGTCTACTGTCCTGCTACCACCCTGGCAACCTCAGAAACCTAGCCTTGGACGTCTGAGAAGCAGGCAATCATGATTGTCTTCACATCCAGTGAAAACATAGGCAGCCAGCATCTTAGAGGCCCAAGTGAGGGTGACAGACCCTGGGTGTCGGCAGCCACCTTGAAGAGTTCCTACCTCAGGCCTGAAACTGCTGCTGGGAAGTTGAGCTGGCACTGAGGGTCGGCATGACCTTGGGCATTTCTTTGCAAGTTTCCTGAACCCTTGATATTCAGCCCTATTCAACTCTCTTTTTCACTCTCTTTGTGGGCTACAGTATTCTCTTATCTGGTTTTGCTTTCTGTGATTATAGTTATCTTGTAGCCAACTGAGTGGGAAAAGAGGTAAGTGCAATACAATGAAACTTTTAGAGGCATTCACACAACTTGCAGCACGTATTTACAAATGTTCTATTACATTGGATATTGATAATCTTCCTGTGCCTAATTTGTTCTTGATCACAAGTATGTGTACATGGGAGAAAGCACAGTGTCTGCAGGTCTTGGTACTGAGAATTTTTGGTATTTACTGGGGCTCTTGGAACATATCTCTATGAATACCAAGGGGCTAGTCTACCTTTCATATACATTTCTGGATGATAATCTTTTGTTGTAAATGCTGTAAACATTTCTTGGTTCTTATACTGTGTCTTCCCTTTCTTTTTGGTGCTTTTTATTCTTGTAAGACAGGACCTCACTCTGTTGTCCAGACTAGAGTGCAATGGTGTCATCATAGCTCACTGCATCACCTCAACTTTGGGGCTCAAAAGATCCTTCTGCCTCAGCTTCTGCCTGGGACTACAGGCATGTGCCACCATGCCTGGTTAATCTTTTCTTTTTTTTTTTTTTTTTGTAGAAACAGGGTCTCATCATGCTGCTTAGGCTGGTCTCAAACTTCTGTCACAAGCTATCTTCCCACTTTGGCCTCCCAAAGTAGTGGGATTGCAGGCACGAATAACCAGGCCTAGCCTTTTATAGGGTCTTTTTGATGTAATAAGGATTCTAATTTTAATGTCAAATTAAGTGATCTTTTTCTCTGTGATTAGTCTTTTCTGAATCTTTTTTTGTCTTCAATCACCCCCAAAGTCTTGAAGCTTCATTCCTATACTATCTTCTAAATATTTTATAGTCACTCATTTCACATTTAGAGCATTATTCTATCCAGAACAAATTTCTTTGTAGCATATGAAATAGGTGTCCACCTTTTATTTTTCTTTTCCCATATGGATAACCTATTGTCCTAATACTTTTTACTAAAAAGAAAAACCTTTTCCCCTAACCTTTAATATCAGCTTCCCAATAAACTAAGTTTCATATATCTACGGATCTATCTGATTCTGGGCTTTCAAATCTGTCCAACGATCCATTTGTTTAAACCTGCTCCAGTATCAAATATCTTCATTACTACATCCTTATACTAAGTTTTATATTTGATAAGGTAAATTATCCTACCAAATTCTTATTCATATATATATATATACTTTTTATATACAGATATACATATATACTTATGTACTTATATACACACATATATATACCTCTGTGTGTGTGTGTGTCTGTGAGACAGAGTGTCACCACCCTGAATGACGTGCCATTATAGCTCACAGCAACGTCATAATCTTTGGCGTAAGAAATCCTCCTGCCTCAGCCTGCTGAGAAGCTGGGACTATAGGTGCCTGCCACAACACCCAGCTAGTTTTTTCTGTTTTTAGTAGAGATGGGGTCTCACTCATGCTCACGCTGATCTCAAACCCCCTAGATCAAACATTCTACCTCCCTGAGTAGTACCTGGACTCTAATTCTTATTCGTACGTCTGCTGTAGTTCCTTCTGGTTTCTTGCCCTTTTATAAAATGTTCTGTCAACACACCACCGCACCCCCAATTCACTCACATGCCCAAGTCTGTTGATATTTTTACTGGAATTGAAAGAAAAGAAATAAAACAAAATTTAATTAATGGGGAAAAATGGCTCCCAGCTAAGATCCACCATAGCTATTATTCCCTAATGGGATAGGACTTTGAAAACTTTTTGATTCAGCCCATTCTTCGTGAATAAAAACAGGTCTTTATAATGCACCCATATGCTGGTACAGAATTGAAAGAGAACAATCTAATAAAAATATAAAGAGATCTAATTTGAAAGTTAAAGGAATTCATAGTCAGCCCACGTTCAGCAATTTCTCTGTCTTCTGTCAGATTGATTGTACACATGCATTATTTTAGTGTATATGTCATTTGTCTTATTAGAAGCAAGTTTTTTTTTTTTTTTTTTTTTTTTTTTGAGACAGAGCCTCAAGCTGTCCCCCTAGGCAGAGTGCCGTGGCATCACAGCTCACAGCAACCTCCAACTCCTGGGCTCAAGCGAGTCTCCTGCCTCTGCCTCCCAAGTAGCTGGGACCACAGG